>JAUCMO010000147.1:0-34577 GCA_032399605.1 Melipona beecheii | reverse complement strand
GTATACCTTCTAGTTCTCGAGATATGATGGACTTTAATTTTAAGGAAAGACGCCTGTAACAGGAGAACTGCTGGTCTGCCTGGCATGTCATGCCACCTCCTAGAATGTCATGTACGCCCTGATACAATGTTCCAAATTTAAGAGGAGTATACATTCTAGTTCTCGAGATATGATGGACTTTAATTTTAAGGAAAGACGCCTGTAGTAGGAGAACTGTTTGTCCGGCTGGCATAGTCATGCCACCTCCAAGAAGGTCATATACGCCCTGATAGAATGTTCCATGTTCCAAATTCTAAGAGGAGTATACATTCTAGTTCTCGAGATATGATGGACTTTAATTTTAAGGAAAGACGCCTGTAGTAGGAGAATTGTTTGTCCGGCTGGCATAGTATGCCACCTCCAAGAATGTCATATACCCCCTGATAGAATGTTCCAAATTTAAGAGGAGTATACGTCTAGTTCTCGAGATATGATGGACTTTAATTTTAAGGAAAGACGCCTGTAACAGGAGAACTGTTTGTCCTGCCTGGCATGTCATATGCCACCTCCTAGAATGTCATGTACGCCTGATACAATGTTCCAAATTTAAGAGGAGTATACGTCATCTAGTTCTCGAGATATGATGGACTTTAATTTTAAGGAAAGACGCCTGTAACAGGAGAACTGTTTGTCCGCCTGGCATAGTATGCCACCTCCAAGAAGGTCATATACCCCTGATAGAATGTTCCAAATATCAGAGGAGTATACATTCTAGTTCTCGAGATATGATGGACTTTAATTTTAAGGAAAGACGCCTGTAACAGGAGAACTGTTCTGTCTGCCTGGCATGCCATGCCACCTCCTAGAATGTCATGTACGCCTGATACAATGTTCCAAATTTAAGAGGAGTATACATTCTAGTTCTCGAGATATGATGGACTTTAATTTTAAGGAAAGACGCCTGTAACAGGAGAACTGCTGGTCTGCCTGTCATGTCATGCCACCTCCTAGAATGTCATGTACCCCTGATACAATGTTCCAAATTTAAGAGGAGTACGTCATCTCTAGTTCTCGAGATATGATGGACTTTAATTTTAATGAAAGACGCCTGTAACAGGAGAACTGTTTGTCCGGCTGGCATAGTATGCCACCTCCAAGAATGTCATATACCCCTGATAGAATGTTCCAAATTTAAGAGGAGTATACATTCTAGTTCTCGAGATATGATGGACTTTAATTTTAAGGAAAGAGACGCCTGTAACAGGAGAACTTGTGGTCTGCCTGGCATGTCATGCCACCTCCTAGAATGTCATGTACCCCTGATACAATGTTCCAAATTTAAGAGGAGTATACATTCTAGTTCTCGAGATATGATGGACTTTAATTTTAAGGAAAGACGCCTGTAACAGGAGAACTGTTTGTCTGCCTGGCATGCCATGCCACCTCCTAGAATGTCATGTACGCCTGATACAATGTTCCAAATTTAAGAGGAGTATACATTCTAGTTCTCGAGATATGATGGACTTTAATTTTAAGGAAAGACGCCTGTAACAGGAGAACTGTTGGTCTGCCTGGCATGCCATGCCACCTCCTAGAATGTCATGTACCCCTGATACAATGTTCCAAATTTAAGAGGAGTATACCATCTAGTTCTCGAGATATGATGGACTTTAATTTTAAGGAAAGACGCCTGTAACAGGAGAACTGTTTGTCTGCCTGGCATGTATGCCACCTCCTAGAATGTCATGTACCCCTGATACAATGTTCCAAATTTAAGAGGAGTATACATTCTAGTTCTCGAGATATGATGGACTTTAATTTAAGGAAAGACGCCTGTAACAGGAGAACTGTTTGTCTGCCTGGCATGTATGCCACCTCCTAGAATGTCATGTACCCCTGATACAATGTTCCAAATTTAAGAGGAGTATACATTCTAGTTCTCGAGATATGATGGACTTTAATTTTAAGGAAAGACGCCTGTAACAGGAGAACTTGTGTCTGCCTGGCATGCCATGCCACCTCCTAGAATGTCATGTACGCCTGATACAATGTTCCAAATTTAAGAGGAGTATACATTCTAGTTCTCGAGATATGATGGACTTTAATTTTAAGGAAAGACGCCTGTAACAGGAGAACTGCCTGTCCTGCCTGGCATGTCATGCCACCTCCTAGAATGTCATGTACCCCTGATACAATGTTCCAAATTTAAGAGGAGTATACATTCTAGTTCTCGAGATATGATGGACTTTAATTTTAAGGAAAGACGCCTGTAGGAGAACTTGTTTGTCCGGCTGGCATGCCATGCCACCTCCCTAGAATGTCATGTACCCTGATAGAATGTTCCAAATTTAAGAGGAGTATACATTCTAGTTCTCGAGATATGATGGACTTTAATTTTAAGGAAAGACGCCTGTAACAGGAGAACTGCTGGTCTGCCTGGCATGTCATGCCACCTCCTAGAATGTCATGTACGCCTGATACAATGTTCCAAATTTAAGAGGAGTATACATTCTAGTTCTCGAGATATGATGGACTTTAATTTTAAGAAAGACGCCTGTAACAGGAGAACTGTTTGTCCGGCTGGCATAGTATGCCACCTCCAAGAATGTCATATACCCCTGATAGAATGTTCCAAATTTAAGAGGAGTATACATTCTAGTTCTCGAGATATGATGGACTTTAATTTTAAGGAAAGACGCCTGTAACAGGAGAACTGTGGTCTGCCTGGCATGCCATGCCACCTCCTAGAATGTCATGTACGCCTGATACAATGTTCCAAATTTAAGAGGAGTATACATTCTAGTTCTCGAGATATGATGGACTTTAATTTTAAGGAAAGACGCCTGTAACAGGAGAGAACTGTGTGTCTGCCTGGCATGCCATGCCACCTCCTAGAATGTCATGTACCCCTGATACAATGTTCCAAATTTAAGAGGAGTATACATCTAGTTCTCGAGATATGATGGACTTTAATTTTAAGGAAAGACGCCTGTAACAGGAGAACTGTGGTCTGCCTGGCATGTCATGCCACCTCCTAGAATGTCATGTACCCCTGATACAATGTTCCAAATTTAAGAGGAGTATACATTCTAGTTCTCGAGATATGATGGACTTTAATTTTAAGGAAAGACGCCTGTAACAGGAGAACTGTGTGTCTGCCTGGCATGCCATGCCACCTCCTAGAATGTCATGTACCCCTGATACAATGTTCCAAATTTAAGAGGAGTATACATTCTAGTTCTCGAGATATGATGGACTTTAATTTTAAGGAAAGACGCCTGTAACAGGAGAACTGTTTGGTCTGCCTGGCATGCCATGCCACCTCCTAGAATGTCATGTACCCCTGATAGAATGTTCCAAATTTAAGAGGAGTATACATTCTAGTTCTCGAGATATGATGGACTTTAATTTTAAGGAAAGACGCCTGTAACAGGAGAACTGCTGGTCTGCCTGGCATGCCATGCCACCTCCTAGAATGTCATGTACGCCTGATACAATGTTCCAAATTTAAGAGGAGTATACATTCTAGTTCTCGAGATATGATGGACTTTAATTTTAAGGAAAGACGCCTGTAACAGGAGAACTGTTTGTCTGCCTGGCATGCCATGCCACCTCCTAGAATGTCATCATATACCCCTGATAGAATGTTCCAAATTTAAGAGGAGTATACGTTCTAGTTCTCGAGATATGATGGACTTTAATTTTAAGGAAAGACGCCTGTAACAGGAGAACTGTTTGTCTGCCTGGCATGTCATGCCACCTCCTAGAATGTCATGTACCCCTGATACAATGTTCCAAATTTAAGAGGAGTATACATTCTAGTTCTCGAGATATGATGGACTTTAATTTTAAGGAAAGACGCCTGTAACAGGAGAACTGTTTGTCTGCCTGGCATGCCATGCCACCTCCTAGAATGTCATGTACCCCTGATACAATGTTCCAAATTTAAGAGGAGTATACATTCTAGTTCTCGAGATATGATGGACTTTAATTTTTCAAAGGAAAGACGCCTGTAACAGGAGAACTGCTTGTCTGCCTGGCATGTCATGCCACCTCCTAGAATGTCATGTACCCCTGATACAATGTTCCAAATTTAAGAGGAGTATACGTTCTAGTTCTCGAGATATGATGGACTTAGTTTTTTATGAAAGACGCCTGTAACAGGAGAACTGTTTGTCCGGCTGGCATGCCATGCCACCTCCTAGAATGTCATATACCCCTGATAGAATGTTCCAAATTTAAGAGGAGTATACGTTCTAGTTCTCGAGATATGATGGACTTTAATTTTAAGGAAAGACGCCTGTAACAGGAGAACTGCTGGTCTGCCTGGCATGCCATGCCACCTCCTAGAATGTCATGTACGCCTGATACAATGTTCCAAATTTAAGAGGAGTATACATTCTAGTTCTCGAGATATGATGGACTTTAATTTTAAGGAAAGACGCCTGTAACAGGAGAACTTGTGGTCTGCCTGGCATGCCATGCCACCTCCTAGAATGTCATGTACGCCTGATACAATGTTCCAAATTTAAGAGGAGTATACATTCTAGTTCTCGAGATATGATGGACTTTAATTTTAAGGAAAGACGCCTGTAACAGGAGAACTGCTTGTCTGCCTGGCATGTCATGCCACCTCCTAGAATGTCATGTACCCCTGATACAATGTTCCAAATTTAAGAGGAGTATACATCTCTAGTTCTCGAGATATGATGGACTTTAATTTTAAGGAAAGACGCCTGTAACAGGAGAACTGTTTGTCCGGCTGGCATAGTATGCCACCTCCTAGAAAGGTCATATACCCCTGATAGAATGTTCCAAATATCAGAGGAGTATACATTTCTAGTTCTCGAGATATGATGGACTTTAATTTTAAGGAAAGACGCCTGTAACAGGAGAACTTGTGGTCTGCCTGGCATGCCATGCCACCTCCTAGAATGTCATGTACGCCTGATACAATGTTCCAAATTTAAGAGGAGTATACATTCTAGTTCTCGAGATATGATGGACTTTAATTTTAAGGAAAGACGCCTGTAACAGGAGAACTTGTTTGTCTGCCTGGCATGCCATGCCACCTCCTAGAATGTCATGTACGCCTGATACAATGTTCCAAATTTAAGAGGAGTATACATTCTAGTTCTCGAGATATGATGGACTTTAATTTTAAGGAAAGACGCCTGTAACAGGAGAACTGCTGTCTGCCTGGCATGCCATGCCACCTCCTAGAATGTCATGTACGCCTGATACAATGTTCCAAATTTAAGAGGAGTATACATTCTAGTTCTCGAGATATGATGGACTTTAATTTTAAGGAAAGACGCCTGTAACAGGAGAACTGTTGTCTGCCTGGCATGTCATGCCACCTCCTAGAATGTCATGTACCCCTGATACAATGTTCCAAATTTAAGAGGAGTATACATTCTAGTTCTCGAGATATGATGGACTTTAATTTTAAGGAAAGACGCCTGTAACAGGAGAACTTGTTTGTCTGCCTGGCATGCCATGCCACCTCCTAGAATGTCATGTACCCTGATACAATGTTCCAAATTTAAGAGGAGTATACATTCTAGTTCTCGAGATATGATGGACTTTAATTTTAAGGAAAGACGCCTGTAACAGGAGAACTGTTTGTCTGCCTGGCATGCCATGCCACCTCCTAGAATGTCATGTACGCCTGATACAATGTTCCAAATTTAAGAGGAGAGTATACATTCTAGTTCTCGAGATATGATGGACTTTAATTTTAAGGAAAGACGCCTGTAACAGGAGAACTGCTTGTCTGCCTGGCATGTCATGCCACCTCCTAGAATGTCATGTACCCTGATACAATGTTCCAAATTTAAGAGGAGTATACATTCTAGTTCTCGAGATATGATGGACTTTAATTTTAAGGAAAGACGCCTGTAACAGGAGAACTTGTTTGTCCGGCTGGCATAGTATGCCACCTCCTAGAATGTCATATACCCCTGATAGAATGTTCCAAATTTCAGAGGAGTATACGTTCTAGTTCTCGAGATATGATGGACTTTAATTTTAAGGAAAGACGCCTGTAACAGGAGAACTTGTGGTCTGCCTGGCATGCCATGCCACCTCCTAGAATGTCATGTACGCCTGATACAATGTTCCAAATTTAAGAGGAGTATACATTCTAGTTCTCGAGATATGATGGACTTTAATTTTAAGGAAAGACGCCTGTAACAGGAGAACTGTTGGTCTGCCTGGCATGCCATGCCACCTCCTAGAATGTCATGTACCCCTGATACAATGTTCCAAATTTAAGAGGAGTATACATTCTAGTTCTCGAGATATGATGGACTTTAATTTTAAGGAAAGACGCCTGTAACAGGAGAACTGTTTGTCTGCCTGGCATGCCATGCCACCTCCTAGAATGTCATGTACGCCTGATACAATGTTCCAAATTTAAGAGGAGTATACATTCTAGTTCTCGAGATATGATGGACTTTAATTTTAAGGAAAGACGCCTGTAACAGGAGAACTGTTTGTCTGCCTGGCATGTCATGCCACCTCCTAGAATGTCATGTACCCCTGATACAATGTTCCAAATTTAAGAGGAGTATACATCTAGTTCTCGAGATATGATGGACTTTAGTTTTTCAAGGAAAGACGCCTGTAACAGGAGAACTGTTTGTCCGGCTGGCATAGTATGCCACCTCCTAGAATGTCATATACCCCTGATAGAATGTTCCAAATTTAAGAGGAGTATACATTCTAGTTCTCGAGATATGATGGACTTTAATTTTAAGGAAAGACGCCTGTAACAGGAGAACTGTTTGTGGTCTGGCATGGCATGCCATGCCACCTCCTAGAATGTCATGTACGCCTGATACAATGTTCCAAATTTAAGAGGAGTATACATTCTAGTTCTCGAGATATGATGGACTTTAATTTTAAGGAAAGACGCCTGTAACAGGAGAACTGTTTGCCTCCCACCTCCTAGAATGTCATGTACCCCTGATACAATGTTCCAAATTTAAGAGGAGTATACATTCTAGTTCTCGAGATATGATGGACTTTAATTTTAAGGAAAGACGCCTGTAACAGGAGAACTTGTGGTCTGCCTGGCATGCCATGCCACCTCCTAGAATGTCATGTACCCCTGATACAATGTTCCAAATTTAAGAGGAGTATACATTCTAGTTCTCGAGATATGATGGACTTTAATTTTAAGGAAAGACGCCTGTAACAGGAGAACTGTTTGTCCGCCTGGCATGTCATGCCACCTCCTAGAATGTCATGTACCCCTGATACAATGTTCCAAATTTAAGAGGAGTATACATTCTAGTTCTCGAGATATGATGGACTTTAATTTTAAGGAAAGACGCCTGTAACAGGAGAACTGTTTGTCTGCCTGGCATGTATGCCACCTCCTAGAATGTCATATACCCCTGATAGAATGTTCCAAATTTAAGAGGAGTATACATTCTAGTTCTCGAGATATGATGGACTTTAATTTTAAGGAAAGACGCCTGTAACAGGAGAACTTGTGGTCTGCCTGGCATGCCATGCCACCTCCTAGAATGTCATGTACGCCTGATACAATGTTCCAAATTTAAGAGGAGTATACATTCTAGTTCTCGAGATATGATGGACTTTAATTTTAAGGAAAGACGCCTGTAACAGGAGAACTGCTTGTCTGCCTGGCATGTCATGCCACCTCCTAGAATGTCATGTACCCCTGATACAATGTTCCAAATTTAAGAGGAGTATACGTCATCTCGTTCTCGAGATATGATGGACTTTAATTTTAAATGAAAGACGCCTGTAACAGGAGAACTGTTTGTCTGCCTGGCATGCCATGCCACCTCCTAGAATGTCATGTACCCCTGATAGAATGTTCCAAATTTAAGAGGAGGAGTATACGTTCTAGTTCTCGAGATATGATGGACTTTAATTTTAAGGAAAGACGCCTGTAACAGGAGAACTTTTGTCTGCCTGGCATGCCATGCCACCTCCTAGAATGTCATGTACGCCTGATACAATGTTCCAAATTTAAGAGGAGTATACGTTCTAGTTCTCGAGATATGATGGACTTTAATTTTAAGAAAAGACGCCTGTAACAGGAGAACTGTTGGTCTGCCTGGCATGCCATGCCACCTCCTAGAATGTCATGTACGCCTGATACAATGTTCCAAATTTAAGAGGAGTATACATTCTAGTTCTCGAGATATGATGGACTTTAATTTTAAGGAAAGACGCCTGTAACAGGAGAACTGCTTGTCTGCCTGGCATGTCATGCCACCTCCTAGAATGTCATGTACCCCTGATACAATGTTCCAAATTTAAGAGGAGTACGTCATTCTAGTTCTCGAGATATGATGGACTTTAGTTTTAATGAAAGACGCCTGTAGTAGGAGAACTGTTTGTCCGGCTGGCATAGTATGCCACCTCCAAGAAGGTCATATACCCCTGATAGAATGTTCCAAATATCAGAGGAGTATACATTCTAGTTCTCGAGATATGATGGACTTTAATTTTAAGGAAAGACGCCTGTAACAGGAGAACTGTGGTCTGCCTGGCATGCCATGCCACCTCCTAGAATGTCATGTACGCCTGATACAATGTTCCAAATTTAAGAGGAGTATACATTCTAGTTCTCGAGATATGATGGACTTTAATTTTAAGGAAAGACGCCTGTAAGAGGAGAACTTGTGGTCTGCCTGGCATGCCATGCCACCTCCTAGAATGTCATGTACGCCTGATACAATGTTCCAAATTTAAGAGGAGTATACATTCTAGTTCTCGAGATATGATGGACTTTAATTTTAAGGAAAGACGCCTGTAACAGGAGAAACTTGTGGTCTGCCTGGCATGCCATGCCACCTCCTAGAATGTCATGTACGCCTGATACAATGTTCCAAATTTAAGAGGAGTATACATTCTAGTTCTCGAGATATGATGGACTTTAATTTTAAGGAAAGACGCCTGTAACAGGAGAACTGCTTGTCTGCCTGGCATGTCATGCCACCTCCTAGAATGTCATGTACCCCTGATACAATGTTCCAAATTTAAGAGGAGTACGTCATCTCGTTCTCGAGATATGATGACTTAGTTTTAATGAAAGACGCCTGTAGTAGGAGAACTGTTTCCGGCTGGCATGCCATGCCACCTCCAAGAATGTCATATACCCCTGATAGAATGTTCCAAATATAGAGGAGTATACATTCTAGTTCTCGAGATATGATGGACTTTAATTTTAAGGAAAGACGCCTGTAACAGGAGAACTGTTGGTCTGCCTGGCATGCCATGCCACCTCCTAGAATGTCATGTACGCCTGATACAATGTTCCAAATTTAAGAGGAGTACGTTCTCTAGTTCTCGAGATATGATGGACTTTAATTTTAAGGAAAGACGCCTGTAACAGGAGAACTTGTGGTCTGCCTGGCATGCCATGCCACCTCCTAAAATGTCATGTACGCCTGATACAATGTTCCAAATTTAAGAGGAGTATACATTCTAGTTCTCGAGATATGATGGACTTTAATTTTAAGGAAAGACGCCTGTAACAGGAGAACTGCTCGTGTGTCCTGCCTGGCATGCCATGCCACCTCCTAGAATGTCATGTACGCCTGATACAATGTTCCAAATTTAAGAGGAGTATACATTCTAGTTCTCGAGATATGATGGACTTTAATTTTAAGGAAAGACGCCTGTAACAGGAGAACTTGTTTGTCTGCCTGGCATGCCATGCCACCTCCTAGAATGTCATGTACGCCTGATAGAATGTTCCAAATTTAAGAGGAGTATACATTCTAGTTCTCGAGATATGATGGACTTTAATTTTAAGGAAAGACGCCTGTAACAGGAGAACTTGTCTGCCTGGCATGCCATGCTTTAAGAGGAGTATACATTCTAGTTCTCGAGATATGATGGACTTTAATTTTAAGGAAAGACGCCTGTAACAGGAGAACTGTTTGTCTGCCTGGCATGTCATGCCACCTCCTAGAATGTCATGTACCCCTGATACAATGTTCCAAATTTAAGAGGAGTATACATTCTAGTTCTCGAGATATGATGGACTTTAATTTTAAGGAAAGACGCCTGTAACAGGAGAACTGTTTGTCCGCCTGGCATGCCATGCCACCTCCTAGAATGTCATGTACCCCTGATAGAATGTTCCAAATTTAAGAGGAGTATACATTCTAGTTCTCGAGATATGATGGACTTTAATTTTAAGGAAAGACGCCTGTAACAGGAGAACTTGTGGTCTGCCTGGCATGCCATGCCACCTCCTAGAATGTCATGTACGCCTGATACAATGTTCCAAATTTAAGAGGAGTATACATTCTAGTTCTCGAGATATGATGGACTTTAATTTTAAGGAAAGACGCCTGTAACAGGAGAACTTGTGGTCTGCCTGGCATGCCATGCCACCTCCTAGAATGTCATGTACGCCTGATACAATGTTCCAAATTTAAGAGGAGTATACATTCTAGTTCTCGAGATATGATGGACTTTAATTTTAAGGAAAGACGCCTGTAACAGGAGAACTGTTTGGTCTGCCTGGCATGCCATGCCACCTCCTAGAATGTCATGTACGCCTGATAGAATGTTCCAAATTTAAGAGGAGTATACATTCTAGTTCTCGAGATATGATGGACTTTAATTTTAAGGAAAGACGCCTGTAACAGGAGAACTGCTGGTCTGCCTGGCATGCCATGCCACCTCCTAGAATGTCATGTACGCCCTGATACAATGTTCCAAATTTAAGAGGAGTATACATTCTAGTTCTCGAGATATGATGGACTTTAATTTTAAGGAAAGACGCCTGTAACAGGAGAACTTGTTGGTCTGCCTGGCATGTATGCCACCTCCTAGAATGTCATGTACGCCTGATACAATGTTCCAAATTTAAGAGGAGTATACGTTCTAGTTCTCGAGATATGATGGACTTTAATTTTAAGGAAAGACGCCTGTAACAGGAGAACTGTTTGTCTGCCTGGCATGTCATGCCACCTCCTAGAATGTCATGTACGCCTGATACAATGTTCCAAATTTAAGAGGAGTATACGTCATCTAGTTCTCGAGATATGATGGACTTTAATTTTAAGGAAAGACGCCTGTAACAGGAGAACTGTTGGTCTGCCTGGCATGTATGCCACCTCCTAGAATGTCATGTACCCCTGATACAATGTTCCAAATTTAAGAGGAGTATACATTCTAGTTCTCGAGATATGATGGACTTTAATTTTTAAGGAAAGACGCCTGTAACAGGAGAACTGCTGGTCTGCCTGGCATGCCATGCCACCTCCTAGAATGTCATGTACCCCTGATACAATGTTCCAAATTTAAGAGGAGTATACATTCTAGTTCTCGAGATATGATGGACTTTAATTTTAAGGAAAGACGCCTGTAACAGGAGAACTGTTTGTCTGCCTGGCATGCCATGCCACCTCCTAGAATGTCATGTACCCCTGATACAATGTTCCAAATTTAAGAGGAGTATACATTCTAGTTCTCGAGATATGATGGACTTTAATTTTAAGGAAAGACGCCTGTAACAGGAGAACTTGTGGTCTGCCTGGCATGCCATGCCACCTCCTAGAATGTCATGTACGCCTGATACAATGTTCCAAATTTAAGAGGAGTATACATTCTAGTTCTCGAGATATGATGGACTTTAATTTTAAGGAAAGACGCCTGTAACAGGAGAACTGTTTGTCTGCCTGGCATGCCATGCCACCTCCTAGAATGTCATGTACCCCTGATACAATGTTCCAAATTTAAGAGGAGTATACGTTCTAGTTCTCGAGATATGATGGACTTTAATTTTAAGGAAAGACGCCTGTAACAGGAGAACTGTTGGTCTGCCTGGCATGCCATGCCACCTCCTAGAATGTCATGTACCCCTGATACAATGTTCCAAATTTAAGAGGAGTATACATTCTAGTTCTCGAGATATGATGGACTTTAATTTTAAGGAAAGACGCCTGTAACAGGAGAACTGTGTGGTCTGCCTGGCATGTATGCCACCTCCTAGAATGTCATGTACCCCTGATACAATGTTCCAAATTTAAGAGGAGTATACATTCTAGTTCTCGAGATATGATGGACTTTAATTTTAAGGAAAGACGCCTGTAACAGGAGAACTTGTGGTCTGCCTGGCATGCCATGCCACCTCCTAGAATGTCATGTACGCCTGATACAATGTTCCAAATTTAAGAGGAGTATACATTCTAGTTCTCGAGATATGATGGACTTTAATTTTAAGGAAAGACGCCTGTAACAGGAGAACTGTTTGGTCTGCCTGGCATGCCATGCCACCTCCTAGAATGTCATGTACCCCTGATACAATGTTCCAAATTTAAGAGGAGTATACATTCTAGTTCTCGAGATATGATGGACTTTAATTTTAAGGAAAGACGCCTGTAACAGGAGAACTTGTGGTCTGCCTGGCATGCCATGCCACCTCCTAGAATGTCATGTACGCCTGATACAATGTTCCAAATTTAAGAGGAGTATACATTCTAGTTCTCGAGATATGATGGACTTTAATTTTAAGGAAAGACGCCTGTAACAGGAGAACTGCTGGTCTGCCTGGCATGTCATGCCACCTCCTAGAATGTCATGTACCCCTGATACAATGTTCCAAATTTAAGAGGAGTACGTCATTCTAGTTCTCGAGATATGATGGACTTAGTTTTAATGAAAGACGCCTGTAGTAGGAGAACTGTCTGTCCGGCTGGCATAGTATGCCACCTCCTAGAATGTCATATACCCCTGATACAATGTTCCAAATTTAAGAGGAGTATACATTCTAGTTCTCGAGATATGATGGACTTTAATTTTAAGGAAAGACGCCTGTAACAGGAGAACTGTTTGTCTGCCTGGCATGCCATGCCACCTCCTAGAATGTCATGTACGCCTGATACAATGTTCCAAATTTAAGAGGAGTATACATTCTAGTTCTCGAGATATGATGGACTTTAATTTTAAGGAAAGACGCCTGTAACAGGAGAACTTTTGGTCTGGCTGGCATGCCATGCCACCTCCTAGAATGTCATATACGCCTGATAGAATGTTCCAAATTTAAGAGGAGTATACATTCTAGTTCTCGAGATATGATGGACTTTAATTTTAAGGAAAGACGCCTGTAACAGGAGAACTGCTGGTCTGCCTGGCATGTCATGCCACCTCCTAGGAATGTCATGTTTCCAAAATTTCAGAGGAGTATACGTTCTAGTTCTCGAGATATGATGGACTTTAATTTTAAGGAAAGACGCCTGTAACAGGAGAACTGTTTGGTCTGCCTGGCATGCCATGCCACCTCCTAGAATGTCATGTACGCCTGATACAATGTTCCAAATTTAAGAGGAGTATACATTCTAGTTCTCGAGATATGATGGACTTTAATTTTAAGGAAAGACGCCTGTAACAGGAGAACTGCTTGGTCTGCCTGGTATGCCATGCCACCTCCTAGAATGTCATGTACGCCTGATACAATGTTCCAAATTTAAGAGGAGTATACATTCTAGTTCTCGAGATATGATGGACTTTAATTTTAAGGAAAGACGCCTGTAACAGGAGAACTTTTGACTGCCTGGCATGTCATGCTACCTCCTAGAATGTCATGTACCCTGATACAATGTTCCAAATTTAAGAGGAGTACGTCATTCTAGTTCTCGAGATATGATGGACTTTAGTTTTAATGAAAGACGCCTGTGTAGCAGGAGAACTGTTTGTCCGGCTGGCATAGTATGCCACCTCCAAGAAGATCATATACCCCTGATAGAATGTTCCAAATATAAGAGGAGTATACGTTCTAGTTCTCGAGATATGATGGACTTAATTTTAAGGAAAGACGCCTGTAGTAGGAGAACTTGTGGTCTGCCTGGGATGCCATGCCACCTCCAAAAAGGTCATGTACGCCCTGATAGAATGTTCCAAATTTAAGAGGAGTATACATTCTAGTTCTCGAGATATGATGGACTTTAATTTTAAGGAAAGACGCCTGTAACAGGAGAACTTGTGGTCTGCCTGGCATGCCATGCCACCTCCTAGAATGTCATGTACGCCTGATACAATGTTCCAAATTTAAGAGGAGCATACATTCTAGTTCTCGAGATATGATGGACTTTAATTTTAAGGAAAGACGCCTGTAACAGGAGAACTGCCTGTCTGCCTGTCATGTCATGCCACCTCCTCTAGAATGTCATGTACCCCTGATACAATGTTCCAAATTTAAGAGGAGTACGTCATCTCGTTCTCGAGATATGATCGACTTAGTTTCAATGAAAGACGCCTGTAGGAGAACTGTTTGTCCGGCTGGCATAGCCATGCCACCCTCCAAGAAGGTCATATACCCCAGATAGAATGTTCCAAAATATAAGAGGAGTGTACACATTCTAGTTCTCGAGATATGATGGACTTTAATTTTAAGGAAAGGCGCCTGTAACAGGAGAACTTGTGGTCTGCCTGGCATGTCATGCCACCTGAGAATGTCATGTACCCCTGATACAATGTTCCAAATTTAAGAGGAGTACGTTCTAGTTCTCGAGATATGATGGACTTTAGTTTCAATGAAAGACGCCTGTAGTAGGAGAATCCCAGGGTCCGCCTGGCATGCCATGCCACCTCCAAGAAGGTCATATACCCCTGATAGAATGTTCCAAATTTCAGAGGAGTATATTCTAGTTCTCGAGATATGATGGACTTTAATTTTAAGGGAAAGACGCCTGTAACAGGAGAACTTGTGGTCTGCCTGGCATGCCATGCCACCCTAGAATGTCATGTACGCCTGATACAATGTTCCAAATTTAAGAGGAGTGTACATTCTAGTTCTCGAGATATGATGGACTTTTAATTTAAGGAAAGACGCCTGTAACAGGAGAACTTCGGCCTGCCTGGCATGTCATGCCACCTCCTAGAATGTCATGTACGCCTGGATACAATGTTCCAAATTTAAGAGGAGTATACATTCTAGTTCTCGAGATATGATGGACTTAGTTTTAAGGAAAGACGCCTGTAACAGGAGAACCTGTTTGTCTGCCTGGCATAGCCATGCCACCCCTAGAATGTCATGTAACCCAGATAGAATGTTCCAAATATCAGAGATTGTCATTCTAGTTCTCGAGATATGATGGACTTTAGTTTTAAGGAAAGACGAATGTAACAGGAGAACTTATAGTCTGCCTGGTATAGTCATGCCACCTCCTAGAAGGTCATGTACCCCTGATACAATGTTCCAAATATCAGAGGAGTATACCTTCTAGTTCTCGAGATATGATGGACTTTAATTTTAAGGAAAGACGCCTGTAACAGGAGAACTTGTGGTCTGCCTGGCATGTCATGCCACCTCCTAGAATGTCATGTACGCCCTGATACAATGTTCCAAATTTAAGAGGAGTATACATTCTAGTTCTCGAGATATGATGGACTTTAATTTTAAGGAAAGACGCCTGTAACAGGAGAACTGCTCGTCTGCCTGGCATGTCATGCCACCTCCTAGAATGTCATGTACCCCTGATACAATGTTCCAAATTTAAGAGGAGTACGTCATCTCGTTCTCGAGATATGATCGACTTAGTTTCAAATGAAAGACGCCTGTAGTAGGAGAACTGTTTGTCCGGCTGGCATAGTATGCCACCTCCAAGAAGGTCATATACCCCTGATAGAATGTTCCAAATATCAGAGGAGTATACCTTCTAGTTCTCGAGATATGATGGACTTTAATTTTAAGGAAAGACGCCTGTAACAGGAGAACTTGTGGTCTGCCTGGCATGCCATGCCACCTCCTAGAATGTCATGTACGCCTGATACAATGTTCCAAATTTAAGAGGAGTATACATTCTAGTTCTCGAGATATGATGGACTTTAATTTTAAGGAAAGACGCCTGTAACAGGAGAACTGCTCGTCTGCCTGGCATGTCATGCCACCTCCTAGAATGTCATGTACCCCTGATACAATGTTCCAAATTTAAGAGGAGTACGTCATCTCTGTTCTCGAGATATGATCGACTTTAGTTTCAATGAAAGACGCCTGTAGTAGGAGAACTGTTTGTCCGGCTGGCATAGTATGCCACCTCCAAGAAGGTCATATACCCCTGATAGAATGTTCCAAATATCAGAGGAGTATACCTTCTAGTTCTCGAGATATGATGGACTTTAATTTTAAGGAAAGACGCCTGTAACAGGAGAACTTGTGGTCTGCCTGGCATGCCATGCCACCTCCTAGAATGTCATGTACGCCTGATACAATGTTCCAAATTTAAGAGGAGTATACATTCTAGTTCTCGAGATATGATGGACTTTAATTTTAAGGAAAGACGCCTGTAACAGGAGAACTGCTCGTCTGCCTGGCATGTCATGCCACCTCCTAGAATGTCATGTACCCCTGATACAATGTTCCAAATTTAAGAGGAGTACGTCATCTCGTTCTCGAGATATGATCGACTTAGTTTCAATGAAAGACGCCTGTAGTAGGAGAACTGTTTGTCCGGCTGGCATAGTATGCCACCTCCAAGAAGGTCATATACCCCTGATAGAATGTTCCAAATATCAGAGGAGTATACCTTCTAGTTCTCGAGATATGATGGACTTTAATTTTAAGGAAAGACGCCTGTAACAGGAGAACTTGTGGTCTGCCTGGCATGCCATGCCACCTCCTAGAATGTCATGTACGCCTGATACAATGTTCCAAATTTAAGAGGAGTATACATTCTAGTTCTCGAGATATGATGGACTTTAATTTTAAGGAAAGACGCCTGTAACAGGAGAACTTGTGGTCTGCCTGGCATGCCATGCCACCTCCTAGAATGTCATGTACGCCCTGATACAATGTTCCAAATTTAAGAGGAGTATACATTCTAGTTCTCGAGATATGATGGACTTTAATTTTAAGGAAAGACGCCTGTAACAGGAGAACTGCTCGTCTGCCTGGCATGTCATGCCACCTCCTAGAATGTCATGTACCCCTGATACAATGTTCCAAATTTAAGAGGAGTACGTCATCTCTGTTCTCGAGATATGATCGACTTAGTTTCAATGAAAGACGCCTGTAGTAGGAGAACTGTTTGTCCGGCTGGCATAGTATGCCACCTCCAAGAAGGTCATATACCCCTGATAGAATGTTCCAAATATCAGAGGAGTATACCTTCTAGTTCTCGAGATATGATGGACTTTAATTTTAAGGAAAGACGCCTGTAACAGGAGAACTTGTGGTCTGCCTGGCATGCCATGCCACCTCCTAGAATGTCATGTACGCCTGATACAATGTTCCAAATTTAAGAGGAGTATACATTCTAGTTCTCGAGATATGATGGACTTTAATTTTTAAGGAAAGACGCCTGTAACAGGAGAACTGTTTGTCCGGCTGGCATGTCATGCCACCTCCTAGAATGTCATGTACCCCTGATACAATGTTCCAAATTTAAGAGGAGTATACATTCTAGTTCTCGAGATATGATGGACTTTAATTTTAAGGAAAGACGCCTGTAACAGGAGAACTGTCTGTCTGCCTGGCATGTCATGCCACCTCCTAGAATGTCATGTACCCCTGATACAATGTTCCAAATTTAAGAGGAGTACGTACATCTCGTTCTCGAGATATGATGGACTTTAGTTTCAATGAAAGACGCCTGTAGTAGGAGAACTGTTTGTCCGGCTGGCATAGTCATGCCACCTCCAAGAAGGTCATATACCCCTGATAGAATGTTCCAAATATCAGAGGAGTATACCTTCTAGTTCTCGAGATATGATGGACTTTAATTTTAAGGAAAGACGCCTGTAACAGGAGAACTTGTGGTCTGCCTGGCATGCCATGCCACCTCCTAGAATGTCATGTACGCCTGATACAATGTTCCAAATATCAGAGGAGTATACCTTCTAGTTCTCGAGATATGATGGACTTTAATTTTAAGGAAAGACGCCTGTAACAGGAGAACTGCTCGTCTGCGTGTGCATGTCATGCCACCTCCTAGAATGTCATGTACCCCTGATACAATGTTCCAAATTTAAGAGGAGTACGTCATCTCGTTCTCGAGATATGATCGACTTAGTTTCAATGAAAGACGCCTGTAGTAGGAGAACTGTTTGTCCGGCTGGCATAGTATGCCACCTCCAAGAAGGTCATATACCCCTGATAGAATGTTCCAAATATCAGAGGAGTATACCTTCTAGTTCTCGAGATATGATGGACTTTAATTTTATGGAAAGACGCCTGTAACAGGAGAACTCTGGTCTGCCTGGCATGCCATGCCACCTCCTAGAATGTCATGTACGCCTGATACAATGTTCCAAATTTAAGAGGAGTATACCTTCTAGTTCTCGAGATATGATGGACTTTAATTTTTAAGGAAAGACGCCTGTAGTAGGAGAACTGTTTGTCCGGCTGGCATAGTATGCCACCTCCAAGAAGGTCATATACCCCTGATAGAATGTTCCAAATATCAGAGGAGTATACCTTCTAGTTCTCGAGATATGATGGACTTTAATTTTATGGAAAGACGCCTGTAACAGGAGAACTTGTGGTCTGCCTGGCATGCCATGCCACCTCCTAGAATGTCATGTACGCCTGATACAATGTTCCAAATTTAAGAGGAGTATACATTCTAGTTCTCGAGATATGATGGACTTTAATTTTAAGGAAAGACGCCTGTAACAGGAGAACTGCTCTGTCTGCCTGGCATGTCATGCCACCTCCTAGAATGTCATGTACCCCTGATACAATGTTCCAAATTTAAGAGGAGTACGTCATCTCGTTCTCGAGATATGATCGACTTTAGTTTCAATGAAAGACGCCTGTAGTAGGAGAACTGTTTGTCCGGCTGGCATAGTATGCCACCTCCAAGAAGGTCATATACCCCTGATAGAATGTTCCAAATATCAGAGGAGTATACCTTCTAGTTCTCGAGATATGATGGACTTTAATTTTAAGGAAAGACGCCTGTAACAGGAGAACTGCTGGTCTGCCTGGCATGTCATGCCACCTCCTAGAATGTCATGTACGCCTGATACAATGTTCCAAATTTAAGAGGAGTAGTACATTCTAGTTCTCGAGATATGATGGACTTTAATTTTTAAGGAAAGACGCCTGTAGTAGGAGAACTGTTCTGTCCGGCTGGCATAGTATGCCACCTCCAAGAAGGTCATATACCCCTGATAGAATGTTCCAAATATCAGAGGAGTATACCTTCTAGTTCTCGAGATATGATGGACTTTAATTTTAAGGAAAGACGCCTGTAACAGGAGAACTGTCTGTCTGCCTGGCATGTCATGCCACCTCCTAGAATGTCATGTACGCCCTGATACAATGTTCCAAATTTAAGAGGAGTACGTCATCTCTAGTTCTCGAGATATGATGGACTTTAATTTTCAAGGAAAGACGCCTGTAGTAGGAGAACTGTTTGTCCGGCTGGCATAGTATGCCACCTCCAAGAAGGTCATATACCCCTGATAGAATGTTCCAAATATCAGAGGAGTATACCTTCTAGTTCTCGAGATATGATGGACTTTAATTTTAAGGAAAGACGCCTGTAACAGGAGAACTTGTGGTCTGCCTGGCATGCCATGCCACCTCCTAGAATGTCATGTACGCCTGATACAATGTTCCAAATTTAAGAGGAGTATACATTCTAGTTCTCGAGATATGATGGACTTTAATTTTAAGGAAAGACGCCTGTAACAGGAGAACTGCTCGTCTGCCTGGCATGTCATGCCACCTCCTAGAATGTCATGTACCCCTGATACAATGTTCCAAATTTAAGAGGAGTACGTCATCTCGTTCTCGAGATATGATCGACTTAGTTTCAATGAAAGACGCCTGTAGTAGGAGAACTGTTTGTCCGGCTGGCATAGTATGCCACCTCCAAGAAGGTCATATACCCCTGATAGAATGTTCCAAATATCAGAGGAGTATACCTTCTAGTTCTCGAGATATGATGGACTTTAATTTTAAGGAAAGACGCCTGTAACAGGAGAACTTGTGGTCTGCCTGGCATGCCATGCCACCTCCTAGAATGTCATGTACGCCTGATACAATGTTCCAAATTTAAGAGGAGTATACATTCAAGTTCTCGAGATATGATGGACTTTAATTTTTAAGGAAAGACGCCTGTAACAGGAGAACTGCTCGTCTGCGTGGCATGTCATGCCACCTCCTAGAATGTCATGTACCCCTGATACAATGTTCCAAATTTAAGAGGAGTACGTCATCTCGTTCTCGAGATATGATCGACTTAGTTTCAATGAAAGACGCCTGTAGTAGGAGAACTGTTTGTCCGGCTGGCATAGTATGCCACCTCCAAGAAGGTCATATACCCCTGATAGAATGTTCCAAATATCAGAGGAGTATACCTTCTAGTTCTCGAGATATGATGGACTTTAATTTTAAGGAAAGACGCCTGTAACAGGAGAACTTCTGGTCTGCCTGGCATGCCATGCCACCTCCTAGAATGTCATGTACGCCTGATACAATGTTCCAAATTTAAGAGGAGTATACATTCTAGTTCTCGAGATATGATGGACTTTAATTTTTAAGGAAAGACGCCTGTAACAGGAGAACTGCTCGTCTGCCTGGCATGTCATGCCACCTCCTAGAATGTCATGTACCCCTGATACAATGTTCCAAATTTAAGAGGAGTACGTCATCTCGTTCTCGAGATATGATCGACTTTAGTTTCAATGAAAGACGCCTGTAGTAGGAGAACTGTTTGTCCGGCTGGCATAGTATGCCACCTCCAAGAAGGTCATATACCCCTGATAGAATGTTCCAAATATCAGAGGAGTATACCTTCTAGTTCTCGAGATATGATGGACTTTAATTTTAAGGAAAGACGCCTGTAACAGGAGAACTGTCTGGTCTGCCTGGCATGCCATGCCACCTCCTAGAATGTCATGTACGCCCTGATACAATGTTCCAAATTTAAGAGGAGTACGTACATCTCTAGTTCTCGAGATATGATGGACTTTAATTTTAAGGAAAGACGCCTGTAGTAGGAGAACTGTTTGTCCGGCTGGCATAGTATGCCACCTCCAAGAAGGTCATATACCCCTGATAGAATGTTCCAAATATCAGAGGAGTATACCTTCTAGTTCTCGAGATATGATGGACTTTAATTTTAAGGAAAGACGCCTGTAACAGGAGAACTGCTCGTCTGCCTGGCATGTCATGCCACCTCCTAGAATGTCATGTACCCCTGATCCTGTACAGGAGAACTGCTCGTCATGGCACGTCATGCCACCCTCCTAGAATGTCATGTACCCCTGATACAATGTTCCAAATTTAAGAGGAGTACGTCATCTCGTTCTCGAGATATGATCGACTTAGTTTTAATGAAAGACGCCTGTAGTAGGAGAACTGTTTGTCCGGCTGGCATAGTATGCCACCTCCAAGAAGGTCATATATACCCCTGATAGAATGTTCCAAATATCAGAGGAGTATACCTTCTAGTTCTCGAGATATGATGGACTTTAATTTTAAGGAAAGACGCCTGTAACAGGAGAACTGTTTGTCTGCCTGGCATGTCATGCCACCTCCTAGAATGTCATGTACCCCTGATACAATGTTCCAAATTTAAGAGGAGTATACCTTCTAGTTCTCGAGATATGATGGACTTTAATTTTAAGGAAAGACGCCTGTAGTAGAGAACTGTTTGTCTGCCTGGCATGCCATGCCACCTCCTAGAATGTCATGTACGCCTGATACAATGTTCCAAATTTAAGAGGAGTATACCTTCTAGTTCTCGAGATATGATGGGTTCCAAATTTAAGAGGAGTACGTCATCTAGTTCTCGAGATATGATCGACTTAGTTTCAAATGAAAGACGCCTGTAACAGGAGAACTGTTTGTCCGGCTGGCATAGTATGCCACCTAAGAAGAACGTCATATAATTCCTGATAGAATGTTCCAAATATCAGAGGAGTATATCTTCTAGTTCTCGAGATATGATGGACTTTAATTTTAAGGAAAGACGCCTGTAACAGGAGAACTGCTCGTCCGCCTGTCATGTCATGCCACCCTCCTAGAATGTCATGTACCCCTGATAAATGTTCCAAATTTAAGAGGAGTATACATCTCGTTCTCGAGATATGATGGACTTTAATTTTAATGAAAGACGCCTGTAGTAGGAGAACTGTTTGTCCGGCTGGCATAGTCATGCCACCTCCTAGAATAGTCATACCCCTGATAGAATGTTCCAAATTTAAGAGGAGTATACCTTCTGTTCTCGAGATATGATGGACTTAGTTTCAATGAAAGACGCCTGTAGTACAGGAGAACTGTTTGTCCGGCTGGCATGTCATGCCACCTCCTAGAATGTCATATACCCCTGATACAATGTTCCAAATTTAAGAGGAGTACGTCATCTAGTTCTCGAGATATGATGGACTTTAGTTTTAAGGAAAGACGCCTGTAACAGGAGAACTGTTCGTCCGGCTGGCATAGTCATGCCACCTCCAAGAATGTCATATACCCCTGATAGAATGTTCCAAATTTCAGAGGAGTATACCTTCTAGTTCTCGAGATATGATGGACTTTAATTTTAAGGAAAGACGCCTGTAACAGGAGAACTTTTTAGGTCTGCCTGGCATGTACCATGCCACCTCCTAGAATGTCATGTACGCCTGATACAATGTTCCAAATTTAAGAGGAGTACGTTCTAGTTCTCGAGATATGATGGACTTTAATTTTAATGGAAAGACGCCTGAAGTAGGAGAACTGCTTGTCCGGCTGGCATGTATGCCACCTCCTAGAATGTCATGTACGCCTGATACAATGTTCCAAATTTAAGAGGAGTATACATTCTAGTTCTCGAGATATGATGGACTTTAATTTTAAGGAAAGACGCCTGTAACAGGAGAACTTTTGGTCTGCCTGGCATGTATGCCACCTCCTAGAATGTCATATACCCCTGATAGAATGTTCCAAATTTCAGAGGAGTATACATTCTAGTTCTCGAGATATGATGGACTTTAATTTTAAGGAAAGACGCCTGTAACAGGAGAACTGTTTGTCTGCCTGGCATGTCATGCCACCTCCTAGAATGTCATGTACCCCTGATACAATGTTCCAAATTTAAGAGGAGTACGTCATCTGTTCTCGAGATATGATGGACTTAGTTTCAATGAAAGACGCCTGTAACAGGAGAACTGCTTGTCTGCCTGGCATAGTCATGCCACCTCCAAGAATGTCATGTACCCCTGATAGAATGTTCCAAATTTCAGAGGAGTATACCCATTCACGTTCTCGAGATATGATGGACTTAGATTTTAATGAAAGACGCCTGTAACAGGAGAACTGTTGGTCCGCCTGGCATGTCATGCCACCTCCTAGAAGGTCATGTACGCCTGATAGAATGTTCCAAATATAAGAGGAGTATACATTCAAGTTCTCGAGATATGATGGACTTTAATTTTAAGGAAAGACGCCTGTAACAGGAGAACTGTTTGTCCGGCTGGCATGCCATGCCACCTCCTAGAATGTCATGTACCCCTGATACAATGTTCCAAATTTAAGAGGAGTATAATCATTCTAGTTCCCTCGAGATATGATGGACTTAATTTTAAGGAAAGACGCCTGTAACAGGAGAACTTGTGGTCTGCCTGGCGCGTCATGCCACCTCCTAGAATGTCATGTACCCCTGATACAATGTTCCAAATTTAAGAGGAGTACGTCATCTAGTTCTCGAGATATGATGGACTTTAATTTTAAGGAAAGACGCCTGTAGTAGGAGAACTTTTTGTCCGGCTGGCATAGTATGCATGCCACCTCCTAGAATGTCATATACGCCTGATACAATGTTCCAAATTTAAGAGGAGTATACATTCTAGTTCTCGAGATATGATGGACTTTAATTTTAAGGAAAGACGCCTGTAACAGGAGAACTGCTCGTCTGCCTGTCAGCAATGTCATGCCACCTCCTAGAATGTCATGTACCCCTGATACAATGTTCCAAATTTAAGAGGAGTACGTCATCTCGTTCTCGAGATATGATCGACTTAGTTTCAATGAAAGACGCCTGTAGTAGGAGAACTGTTTGTCCGGCTGGCATAGTATGCCACCTCCAAGAAGGTCATATACCCCTGATAGAATGTTCCAAATATCAGAGGAGTATACCATCTAGTTCTCGAGATATGATGGACTTTAATTTTAAGGAAAGACGCCTGTAACAGGAGAACTTGTGGTCCGCCTGGCATGCCATGCCACCTCCTAGAATGTCATGTACGCCTGATACAATGTTCCAAATTTAAGAGGAGTATACATTCTAGTGATCGACTTTGTTTCAATGAAAGACGCCTGTAGTAGGAGAACTGTTTGTCCGGCTGGCATAGTATGCCACCTCCAAGAAGGTCATATACCCCTGATAGAATGTTCCAAATATCAGAGGAGTATACCTTCTAGTTCTCGAGATATGATGGACTTTAATTTATGGAAAGACGCCTGTAACAGGAGAACTTCTGGTCTGCCTGGCGTGCCATGCCACCTCCTAGAATGTCATGTACGCCTGATACAATGTTCCAAATTTAAGAGGAGTATACCTTCTAGTTCTCGAGATATGATGGACTTTAATTTTAAGGAAAGACGCCTGTAGTAGGAGAACTCTTTGTCCGGCTGGCATAGTATGCCACCTCCAAGAAGGTCATATACCCCTGATAGAATGTTCCAAATATCAGAGGAGTATACCTTCTAGTTCTCGAGATATGATGGACTTTAATTTTACGGAAAGACGCCTGTAACAGGAGAACTGCTCGTATGCCTGTCATGTCATGCCACCTCCTAGAACGTCATGTACCCCTGATACAATGTTCCAAATTTAAGAGGAGTACGTCATCTCGTTCTCGAGATATGATCGACTTAGTTTCAATGAAAGACGCCTGTAGTAGGAGAACTGTCTGTCCGGCTGGCATAGTATGCCACCTCCAAGAAGGTCATATACCCCTGATAGAATGTTCCAAATATCAGAGGAGTATACATTCTAGTTCTCGAGATATGATGGACTTTAATTTTAAGGAAAGACGCCTGTAACAGGAGATCTTGTGGTCTGCCTGGCATGCCATGCCACCTCCTAGAATGTCATGTACGCCTGATACAATGTTCCAAATTTAAGAGGAGCATACATTCAAGTTCTCGAGATATGATGGACTTTAATTTTAAGGAAAGACGCCTGTAGTAGGAGAACTGTTTGTCCGGCTGGCATAGTATGCCACCTCCAAGAAGGTCATATAACCCTGATAGAATGTTCCAAATATCAGAGGAGTACACCTTCTAGTTCTCGAGATATGATGGACTTTAATTTTACGGAAAGACGCCTGTAACAGGAGAACTGCTCGTATGCCTGTCATGTCATGCCACCTCCTAGAACGTCATGTACCCCTGATACAATGTTCCAAATTTAAGAGGAGTACGTCATCTCGTTCTCGAGATATGATCGACTTAGTTTCAAAGAAAGACGCCTGTAGTAGGAGAACTGTCTGTCCGGCTGGCATAGTATGCCACCTCCAAGAAGGTCATATACCCCCCTGATAGAATGTTCCAAATATCAGAGGAGTATACCTTCTAGTTCTCGAGATATGATGGACTTTAATTTTAAGGAAAGACGCCTTTAACAGGAGATCTTGTGGTCTGCCTGGCATGCCATGCCACCTCCTAGAATATCATGTACGCCTGATACAATGTTCCAAATTTAAGAGGAGCATACATTCAAGTTCTCGAGATATGATGGACTTTAATTTTAAGGAAAGACGCCTGTAACAGGAGAACTGCTCGTATGCCTGTGATGTCATGCCACCTCCTAGAATGTCATGTACCCCTGATACAATGTTCCATATTTAAGAGGAGTACGTCATCTCGTTCTCGAGATATGATCGACTAAGTTTCAATGAAAGACGCCTGTAGTAGGAGAACTGTTTGTCCGGCTGGCATAGTATGCCACCTCCAAGAAGGTCATATACCCCTGATAGAATGTTCCAAATATCAGACGAGTATACCTTCTAGTTCTCGAGATATGATGGACTTTAATTTTAAGGAAAGACGCCTGTAACAGGAGATCTTGTGGTCTGCCTGGCATGCCATGCCACCTCCTAGAATGTCATGTACGCCTGATACAATGTTCCAAATTTAGAGGAGCATACATTCAAGTTCTCGAGATATGATGGACTTTAATTTTAAGGAAAGACGCCTGTAACAGGAGAACTGCTCGTCTGCGTGGCACGTCATGCCACCTCCTAGAATGTCATGTACCCCTGATACAATGTTCCATACTTAAGAGGAGTACGTCATCTCGTTCTCGAGATATGATCGACTTTGTTTCAATGAAAGACGCCTGTAGTAGGAGAACTGTTTGTCCGGCTGGCATAGTATGCCACCTCCAAGAAGGTCATATACCCCTGATAGAATGTTCCAAATATCAGAGGAGTATACCTTCTAGTTCTCGAGATATGATGGACTTTAATTTATGGAAAGACGCCTGTAACAGGAGAACTTCTGGTCTGCCTGGCGTGCCATGCCACCTCCTAGAATGTCATGTACGCCTGATACAATGTTCCAAATTTAAGAGGAGTATACCTTCTAGTTCTCGAGATATGATGGACTTTAATTTTAAGGAAAGACGCCTGTAGTAGGAGAACTCTTTGTCCGGCTGGCATAGTATGCCACCTCCAAGAAGGTCATATACCCCTGATAGAATGTTCCAAATATCAGAGGAGTATACCTTCTAGTTCTCGAGATATGATGGACTTTAATTTTACGGAAAGACGCCTGTAACAGGAGAACTGCTCGTATGCCTGTCATGTCATGCCACCTCCTAGAACGTCATGTACCCCTGATACAATGTTCCAAATTTAAGAGGAGTACGTCATCTCGTTCTCGAGATATGATCGACTTAGTTTCAAATGAAAGACGCCTGTAGTAGGAGAACTGTCTGTCCGCTAGTTCTCGAGATATGATGGACTTTAATTTTAAGGAAAGACGCCTGTAACAGGAGAACTGTTGGTCTGCCTGGCATGTCATGCCACCTCCTAGAATGTCATGTACCCCTGATACAATGTTCCAAATTTAAGAGGAGTATACATTCTAGTTCTCGAGATATGATGGACTTTAATTTTAATGAAAGACGCCTGTAACAGGAGAACTGTTTGTCTGGCTGGCATAGTATGCCACCTCCTAGAATGTCATATACCCCTGATAGAATGTTCCAAATTTAAGAGGAGTATACATTCTAGTTCTCGAGATATGATGGACTTTAATTTTATGGAAAGACGCCTGTAACAGGAGAACTGCTTGTCTGCCTGGCATGCCATGCCACCTCCTAGAATGTCATGTACGCCTGATAGAATGTTCCAAATTTAAGAGGAGTATACATTCTAGTTCTCGAGATATGATGGACTTTAATTTTAAGGAAAGACGCCTGTAACAGGAGAACTGCTTTGTCTGCCTGGCATGCCATGCCACCTCCTAGAATGTCATGTACCCCTGATACAATGTTCCAAATTTAAGAGGAGTATACCATCTAGTTCTCGAGATATGATGGACTTTAATTTTAAGGAAAGACGCCTGTAACAGGAGAACTGCTTGTCCGCCTGGCATAGTATGCCACCTCCTAGAATGTCATGTACCCCCTGATAGAATGTTCCAAATTTAAGAGGAGTATACATTCTAGTTCTCGAGATATGATGGACTTTAATTTTAATGAAAGACGCCTGTAACAGGAGAACTGTTTGTCTGCCTGGCATGCCATGCCACCTCCTAGAATGTCATATACCCCTGATAGAATGTTCCAAATTTAAGAGGAGTATACCATTCTAGTTCTCGAGATATGATGGACTTTAATTTTAAGGAAAGACGCCTGTAACAGGAGAACTGTTTGTCTGCCTGGCATGCCATGCCACCTCCTAGAATGTCATGTACCCCTGATACAATGTTCCAAATTTAAGAGGAGTATACATTCTAGTTCTCGAGATATGATGGACTTTAATTTTAAGGAAAGACGCCTGTAACAGGAGAACTGTTTGTCTGCCTGGCATGTCATGCCACCTCCTAGAATGTCATGTACCCCTGATACAATGTTCCAAATTTAAGAGGAGTATACATTCTAGTTCTCGAGATATGATGGACTTTAATTTTATGGAAAGACGCCTGTAACAGGAGAACTGTTTGTCCGGCTGGCATGTATGCCACCTCCTAGAATGTCATGTACCCCTGATAGAATGTTCCAAATTTAAGAGGAGTATACATTCTAGTTCTCGAGATATGATGGACTTTAATTTTAAGGAAAGACGCCTGTAACAGGAGAACTTGTGGTCTGCCTGGCATGTCCATGCCACCTCCTAGAAATGTCATGTACGCCTGATACAATGTTCCAAATTTAAGAGGAGTATACATTCTAGTTCTCGAGATATGATGGACTTTAATTTTAAGGAAAGACGCCTGTAACAGGAGAACTGTTTGTCTGCCTGGCATGCCATGCCACCTCCAAGAATGTCATGTACGCCTGATACAATGTTCCAAATTTAAGAGGAGTATACATTCTAGTTCTCGAGATATGATGGACTTTAATTTTAAGGAAAGACGCCTGTAACAGGAGAACTTGTCGTCTGCCTGGCATGTCATGCCACCTCCTAGAATGTCATGTACCCCTGATACAATGTTCCAAATTTAAGAGGAGTATACGTTCTAGTTCTCGAGATATGATGGACTTTAATTTTAAGGAAAGACGCCTGTAACAGGGAGAACTTGTTGTCTGCCTGGCATGCCATGCCACCTCCTAGAATGTCATGTACGCCTGATACAATGTTCCAAATTTAAGAGGAGTATACATTCTAGTTCTCGAGATATGATGGACTTTAATTTTAAGGAAAGACGCCTGTAACAGGAGAACTTGTTTGTCTGCCTGGCATGCCATGCCACCTCCTAGAATGTCATGTACGCCTGATACAATGTTCCAAATTTAAGAGGAGTATACATTCTAGTTCTCGAGATATGATGGACTTTAATTTTAAGGAAAGACGCCTGTAACAGGAGAACTGTTCGTCTGGCTGGCATGTCATGCCACCTCCTAGAATGTCATGTACCCCTGATAGAATGTTCCAAATTTAAGAGGAGTATACATTCTAGTTCTCGAGATATGATGGACTTTAATTTTAAGGAAAGACGCCTGTAACAGGAGAACTGTTTGTCTGCCTGGCATGTCATGCCACCTCCTAGAATGTCATATACCCCTGATAGAATGTTCCAAATTTAAGAGGAGTATACGTTCTAGTTCTCGAGATATGATGGACTTTAATTTTAAGGAAAGACGCCTGTAACAGGAGAACTTGTTTGTCTGCCTGGCATGCCATGCCACCTCCTAGAATGTCATGTACGCCTGATACAATGTTCCAAATTTAAGAGGAGTATACATTCTAGTTCTCGAGATATGATGGACTTTAATTTTAAGGAAAGACGCCTGTAACAGGAGAACTGCTGGTCTGCCTGGTATGTCATGCCACCTCCTAGAATGTCATGTACGCCTGATAGAATGTTCCAAATTTAAGAGGAGTATACATTCTAGTTCTCGAGATATGATGGACTTTAATTTTAAGGAAAGACGCCTGTAACAGGAGAACTGTTTTGTCTGCCTGGCATGTATGCCACCTCCTAGAATGTCATGTACCCCTGATACAATGTTCCAAATTTAAGAGGAGTATACCATCTAGTTCTCGAGATATGATGGACTTTAATTTTAAGGAAAGACGCCTGTAACAGGAGAACTGCTTTGTCTGCCTGGCATGTCATGCCACCTCCTAGAATGTCATGTACCCCTGATACAATGTTCCAAATTTAAGAGGAGTATACATTCTAGTTCTCGAGATATGATGGACTTTAATTTTAAGGAAAGACGCCTGTAACAGGAGAACTGTTTGTCTGCCTGGCATGCCATGCCACCTCCTAGAATGTCATATACGCCTGATAGAATGTTCCAAATTTAAGAGGAGTATACATTCTAGTTCTCGAGATATGATGGACTTTAATTTTAAGGAAAGACGCCTGTAACAGGAGAACTTGTGGTCTGCCTGGCATGCCATGCCACCTCCTAGAATGTCATGTACCCCTGATACAATGTTCCAAATTTAAGAGGAGTACGTACATCTAGTTCTCGAGATATGATGGACTTTAATTTTAAGGAAAGACGCCTGTAACAGGAGAACTGCTCGTCTGCCTGGCATGTATGCCACCTCCTAGAATGTCATGTACCCCTGATACAATGTTCCAAATTTAAGAGGAGTATACATTCTAGTTCTCGAGATATGATGGACTTTAATTTTAAGGAAAGACGCCTGAAAGGAGAACGCCTGTAACAGGATGAACCTCCTAGGAATGTGGTCCGAGGCATACGCCATGATCCTTAGTTTCAAGAATGTCATAGGAGAACCTGATACCACCCAAGAAGGTTTACCAGAGTTCTCGAGATATGATGGACTTTAATTTTAAGGAAAGACGCCTGTAACAGGAGAACTTGTTTGTCTGCCTGGCATGCCATGCCACCTCCTAGAATGTCATGTACCCCTGATACAATGTTCCAAATTTAAGAGGAGTATACATTCTAGTTCTCGAGATATGATGGACTTTAATTTTAAGGAAAGACGCCTGTAACAGGAGAACTGCTTGTCTGCCTGTCATGTCATGCCACCTCCTAGAATGTCATGTACCCCTGATACAATGTTCCAAATTTAAGAGGAGTACGTCATTCTAGTTCTCGAGATATGATCGACTTAGTTTCAATGAAAGACGCCTGTAGTAGGAGAACTGTTTGTCCGGCTGGCATAGTATGCCACCTCCAAGAAGGTCATATACCCCCCTGATAGAATGTTCCAAATATCAGAGGAGTATACCTTCTAGTTCTCGAGATATGATGGACTTTAATTTTAAGGAAAGACGCCTGTAACAGGAGAACTTGTGGTCTGCCTGGCATGCCATGCCACCTCCTAGAATGTCATGTACGCCTGATACAATGTTCCAAATTTAAGAGGAGTATACATTCTAGTTCTCGAGATATGATGGACTTTAATTTTAAGGAAAGACGCCTGTAACAGGAGAACTGTTTGTCTGCCTGGCATGCCATGCCACCTCCTAGAATGTCATGTACGCCTGATACAATGTTCCAAATTTAAGAGGAGTATACCATTCTAGTTCTCGAGATATGATGGACTTTAATTTTAAGGAAAGACGCCTGTAACAGGAGAACTGCTCCGTCTGCCTGGCATGTCATGCCACCTCCTAGAATGTCATGTACCCCTGATACAATGTTCCAAATTTAAGAGGAGTATACATCTAGTTCTCGAGATATGATGGACTTTAATTTTAAGGAAAGACGCCTGTAACAGGAGAACTGTTTGTCTGGCTGGCATGCCATGCCACCTCCTAGAATGTCATATACCCCTGATAGAATGTTCCAAATTTAAGAGGAGTATACATTCTAGTTCTCGAGATATGATGGACTTTAATTTTAAGGAAAGACGCCTGTAACAGGAGAACTGCTTGTCTGCCTGGCATGTCATGCCACCTCCTAGAATGTCATGTACCCCTGATACAATGTTCCAAATTTAAGAGGAGTATACATTCTAGTTCTCGAGATATGATGGACTTTAATTTTAAATGAAAGACGCCTGTAACAGGAGAACTGTTTGTCCGGCTGAGAACTTCCTGTCATGCCTGGTTCAAATGTCATGCCACCTCCTAGAATGTCATTTAATTTTAAATAAAGACGCCTGATAGGAATGTTCCAAATTTAAGAGGAGTATACGTACAATGTTCCAAATTTAAGTTCTCGAGATATGATGGACTTAGTTTTAAGGAAAGACGCCTGTAGTAGGAGAACTGTTTGTCCGGCTGGCATGCCATGCCACCTCCTAGAATGTCATATACCCCTGATAGAATGTTCCAAATTTCAGAGGAGTATACCTTCTAGTTCTCGAGATATGATGGACTTTAATTTTAAGGAAAGACGCCTGTAACAGGAGAACTTGTGGTCTGCCTGGCATGCCATGCCACCTCCTAGAATGTCATGTACGCCTGATACAATGTTCCAAATTTAAGAGGAGTATACATTCTAGTTCTCGAGATATGATGGACTTTAATTTTAAGGAAAGACGCCTGTAACAGGAGAACTGCTTGTCTGCCTGGCATGTCATGCCACCTCCTAGAATGTCATGTACCCCTGATACAATGTTCCAAATTTAAGAGGAGTACGTCATCTCGTTCTCGAGATATGATCGACTTAGTTTCAAATGAAAGACGCCTGTAGTAGAGAACTGTTTGTCCGGCTGGCATAGTATGCCACCTCCAAGAAGGTCATATACCCCTGATAGAATGTTCCAAATATCAGAGGAGTATACAGATATGATGGACTTTAATTTTAAGGAAAGACGCCTGTAACAGGAGAACTGTGGTCTGCCTGGCATGCCATGCCACCTCCTAGAATGTCATGTACGCCTGATACAATGTTCCAAATTTAAGAGGAGTATACATTCTAGTTCTCGAGATATGATGGACTTTAATTTTAAGGAAAGACGCCTGTAACAGGAGAACTGTGGTCTGCCTGGCATGTCATGCCACCTCCTAGAATGTCATGTACGCCTGATACAATGTTCCAAATTTAAGAGGAGTATACATTCTAGTTCTCGAGATATGATGGACTTTAGTTTTAAGGAAAGACGCCTGTAGTAGGAGAACTGTTTGGTCTGGCTGGCATGTATGCCACCTCCTAGAATGTCATATACCCCTGATAGAATGTTCCAAATTTAAGAGGAGTATACCTTCTAGTTCTCGAGATATGATGGACTTTAATTTTAAGGAAAGACGCCTGTACAGGAGAAACCTCCTAGAATGTCATGTACGCCTGATACAATGTTCCAAATTTAAGAGGAGTATACATTCTAGTTCTCGAGATATGATGGACTTTAATTTTAAGGAAAGACGCCTGTAACAGGAGAACTGTTTGTCCGCCTGGCATGTCATGCCACCTCCTAGAATGTCATGTACCCCTGATACAATGTTCCAAATTTAAGAGGAGTATACATTCTAGTTCTCGAGATATGATGGACTTTAATTTTAAGGAAAGACGCCTGTAACAGGAGAACTGTTTGTCTGGCTGGCATGCCATGCCACCTCCTAGAATGTCATGTACCCCTGATACAATGTTCCAAATTTAAGAGGAGTATACATTCTAGTTCTCGAGATATGATGGACTTTAATTTTAAGGAAAGACGCCTGTAACAGGAGAACTTGTGGTCTGCCTGGCATGTCATGCCACCTCCTAGAATGTCATGTACGCCTGATACAATGTTCCAAATTTAAGAGGAGTATACATTCTCTAGTTCTCGAGATATGATGGACTTTAATTTTAAGGAAAGACGCCTGTAACAGGAGAACTTGTGGTCTGCCTGGCATGTATGCCACCTCCTAGAATGTCATGTACCCCTGATACAATGTTCCAAATTTAAGAGGAGTATACATTCTAGTTCTCGAGATATGATGGACTTTAATTTTAAGGAAAGACGCCTGTAACAGGAGAACTTTTGTCTGCCTGGCATGCCATGCCACCTCCTAGAATGTCATGTACGCCTGATACAATGTTCCAAATTTAAGAGGAGTATACATTCTAGTTCTCGAGATATGATGGACTTTAATTTTAAGGAAAGACGCCTGTAACAGGAGAACTTGTCTGTCTGCCTGGCATGCCATGCCACCTCCTAGAATGTCATGTACGCCTGATACAATGTTCCAAATTTAAGAGGAGTATACATTCTAGTTCTCGAGATATGATGGACTTTAATTTTAAATGAAAGACGCCTGTAGTAGGAGAACTGTTTGTCCGGCTGGCATAGTATGCCACCTCCAAGAAGGTCATATACCCCTGATAGAATGTTCCAAATTTCAGAGGAGTATACATTCTAGTTCTCGAGATATGATGGACTTTAATTTTAATGAAAGACGCCTGTAACAGGAGAACTTGTGGTCTGCCTGGCATGCCATGCCACCTCCTAGAATGTCATGTACGCCTGATACAATGTTCCAAATTTAAGAGGAGTATACATTCTAGTTCTCGAGATATGATGGACTTTAATTTTAAGGAAAGACGCCTGTAACAGGAGAACTGTTGGTCTGCCTGGCATGTCATGCCACCTCCTAGAATGTCATGTACGCCTGATACAATGTTCCAAATTTAAGAGGAGTATACATTCTAGTTCTCGAGATATGATGGACTTTAATTTTAAGGAAAGACGCCTGTAACAGGAGAACTGCTTGTCTGCCTGGCATGTCATGCCACCTCCTAGAATGTCATGTACCCCTGATACAATGTTCCAAATTTAAGAGGAGTACGTCATCTCGTTCTCGAGATATGATCGACTTAGTTTCAATGAAAGACGCCTGTAGTAGGAGAACTGTTTTGTCCGGCTGGCATAGTATGCCACCTCCAAGAAGGTCATATACCCCTGATAGAATGTTCCAAATATCAGAGGAGTATACGTTCTAGTTCTCTGAGATATGATGGACTTTAATTTTAAGGAAAGACGCCTGTAACAGGAGAACTTGTGGTCTGCCTGGCATGCCATGCCACCCTCCTAGAATGTCATGTACGCCTGATACAATGTTCCAAAATTTAAGAGGA
>JAUCMO010000144.1:0-16979 GCA_032399605.1 Melipona beecheii | reverse complement strand
TGATAGAATGTACCAAATATCAGAGGAGTATAGCATCTAGTTCTCGAGATATGATGGACTTTAATTTATGGAAAGACTCCTGTAACAGGAGGTCATGTACGCTTGATACAATGTTCCAAATTTAAGAGGAGCATACATTCAAGTTCTCGAGATATGATGGACTTTAATTTTAAGGAAAGACGCCTGTAACAGGAGAACTGCTCGTCTGCGTGGCATGTCATGCCACCTCCTAGAATGTCATGTACCCCTGATACAATGTTCCATACTTAAGAGGAGTACGTCATCTCGTTCTCGAGATATGATCGACTTAGTTTCAATGAAAGACGCCTGTAGTAGGAGAACTGTTTGTCCGGCTGGCATAGTATGCCACCACCAAGAAGGTCATATACCCCTGATAGAATGTTCCAAATATCAGAGGAGTATACCATCTAGTTCTCGAGATATGATGGACTTTAATTTATGGAAAGACAGGAGAACTTGGTCTGCCTGGCGTGCCATGCCACCTCCTAGAATGTCATGTACGCTTGATACAATGTTCCAAATTTAAGAGGAGCATACATTCTAGTTCTCGAGATATGATGGACTTTAATTTTAAGGAAAGACGCCTGTAACAGGAGAACTGCTCGTCTGCGTGGCATGTCATGCCACCTCCTAGAATGTCATGTACCCCTGATACAATGTTCCATACTTAAGAGGAGTACGTCATCTCGTTCTCGAGATATGATCGACTTAGTTTCAATGAAAGACGCCTGTAGTAGGAGAACTGTTTGTCCGGCTGGCATGCCATGCCACCACCAAGAAGGTCATATACCCCTGATAGAATGTTCCAAATATCAGAGGAGTATACCATTCTAGTTCTCGAGATATGATGGACTTTAATTTTAAGGAAAGACGCCTGTAACAGGAGAACTGCTTCTGTCTGCCTGGCATGTCATGCCACCTCCTAGAATGTCATGTACCCCTGATACAATGTTCCAAATTTAAGAGGAGTACGTCATCTAGTTCTCGAGATATGATGGACTTTAGTTTCAATGAAAGACGCCTGTAGTAGGAGAACTGTTTGTCCGGCTGGCATAGTATGCCACCTCCAAGAAGGTCATATACCCCTGATAGAATGTTCCAAATATCAGAGGAGTATACCTTCTAGTTCTCGAGATATGATGGACTTTAATTTTAAGGAAAGACGCCTGTAACAGGAGAACTGTTGGTCTGCCTGGCATGTCATGCCACCTCCTAAGAATGTCATGTACCCCTGATACAATGTTCCAAATTTAAGAGGAGTACGTCATCTAGTTCTCGAGATATGATGGACTTTAATTTCAATGAAAGACGCCTGTAGTAGGAGAACTGTTTGTCCGGCTGGCATAGTATGCCACCTCCAAGAATGTCATATACCCCTGATAGAATGTTCCAAATATAAGAGGAGTATACCTTCTAGTTCTCGAGATATGATGGACTTTAATTTTAAGGAAAGACGCCTGTAACAGGAGAACTGCTTGTCTGCGTGGCATGTCATGCCACCTCCTAGAATGTCATGTACCCCCTGATACAATGTTCCAAATTTAAGAGGAGTACGTATACCTTCTAGTTCTCGAGATATGATGGACTTAATTTTAATGAAAGACGCCTGTAGTAGGAGAACTGTTTGTCCGGCTGGCATAGTATGCCACCTCCAAGAAGGTCATATACCCCTGATAGAATGTTCCAAATATCAGAGAGAGTATACCTTCTAGTTCTCGAGATATGATGGACTTTAATTTAAGGAAAGACGCCTGTAACAGGAGAACTGTTTGTCTGCCTGGCGTGTCATGCCACCTCCTAGAATGTCATGTACGCCTGATACAATGTTCCAAATTTAAGAGGAGTATCATCTAGTTCTCGAGATATGATGGACTTTAATTTTAAGGAAAGACGCCTGTAGTAGGAGAACTGTTTGTCCGGCTGGCATAGTATGCCACCTCCAAGAAGGTCATATATACCCCTGATAGAATGTTCCAAATATCAGAGGAGTATAGCATCTAGTTCTCGAGATATGATGGACTTTAATTTATGGAAAGACGCCTGTAACAGGAGAACTTGGTCTGCCTGGCGTGCCATGCCACCTCCTAGAATGTCATGTACGCTTGATACAATGTTCCAAATTTAAGAGGAGCATACATTCAAGTTCTCGAGATATGATGGACTTTAATTTTAAGGAAAGACGCCTGTAACAGGAGAACTGTTTCGTCTGCGTGGCATGTCATGCCACCTCCTAGAATGTCATGTACCCCTGATACAATGTTCCATACTTAAGAGGAGTACGTCATCTCGTTCTCGAGATATGATCGACTTAGTTTCAATGAAAGACGCCTGTAGTAGGAGAACTGTTTGTCCGGCTGGCATAGTATGCCACCACCAAGAAGGTCATATACCCCTGATAGAATGTTCCAAATATCAGAGGAGTATACCTTCTAGTTCTCGAGATATGATAGACTTTAATTTTAAGGAAAGACGCCTTTAACAGGAGAACTGCTCGTCTGCGTGGCATGTCATGCCACCTCCTAGAATGTCATGTACCCCTGATACAATGTTCCATACTTAAGAGGAGTACGTCATCTCGTTCTCGAGATATGATCGACTTAGTTTCAATGAAAGACGCCTGTAGTAGGAGAACTGTTTGTCCGGCTGGCATAGTATGCCACCTCCAAGAAGGTCATATACCCCTGATAGAATGTTCCAAATATCAGAGGAGTATACCTTCTAGTTCTCGAGATATGATGGACTTTAATTTATGGAAAGACGCCTGTAACAGGAGAACTTGGTCTGCCTGGCGTGCCATGCCACCTCCTAGAATGTCATGTACGCCTGATACAATGTTCCAAATTTAAGAGGAGTATACCTTCTAGTTCTCGAGATATGATGGACTTTAATTTTAAGGAAAGACGCCTGTAGTAGGAGAACTGTTTGTCCGGCTGGCATAGTATGCCACCTCCAAGAAGGTCATATACCCCTGATAGAATGTTCCAAATATCAGAGGAGTATAGCATCTAGTTCTCGAGATATGATGGACTTTAATTTATGGAAAGACGCCTGTAACAGGAGAACTTGGTCTGCCTGGCGTGCCATGCCACCTCCTAGAATGTCATGTACGCTTGATACAATGTTCCAAATTTAAGAGGAGCATACATTCAAGTTCTCGAGATATGATGGACTTTAATTTTAAGGAAAGACGCCTGTAACAGGAGAACTGTTTGTCTGCGTGGCATGTCATGCCACCTCCTAGAATGTCATGTACCCCTGATACAATGTTCCATACTTAAGAGGAGTACGTCATCTCGTTCTCGAGATATGATCGACTTAGTTTCAATGAAAGACGCCTGTAGTAGGAGAACTGTTTGTCCGGCTGGCATAGTATGCCACCACCAAGAAGGTCATATACCCCTGATAGAATGTTCCAAATATCAGAGGAGTATACCTTCTAGTTCTCGAGATATGATAGACTTTAATTTTAAGGAAAGACGCCTTTAACAGGAGAACTGCTCGTCTGCGTGGCATGTCATGCCACCTCCTAGAATGTCATGTACCCCTGATACAATGTTCCATACTTAAGAGGAGTACGTCATCTCGTTCTCGAGATATGATCGACTTAGTTTCAATGAAAGACGCCTGTAGTAGGAGAACTGTTTGTCCGGCTGGCATAGTATGCCACCTCCAAGAAGGTCATATACCCCTGATAGAATGTTCCAAATATCAGAGGAGTATACCTTCTAGTTCTCGAGATATGATGGACTTTAATTTATGGAAAGACGCCTGTAACAGGAGAACTTGGTCTGCCTGGCGTGCCATGCCACCTCCTAGAATGTCATGTACGCCTGATACAATGTTCCAAATTTAAGAGGAGTATACCTTCTAGTTCTCGAGATATGATGGACTTTAATTTTAAGGAAAGACGCCTGTAGTAGGAGAACTGTTTGTCCGGCTGGCATAGTATGCCACCTCCAAGAAGGTCATATACCCCTGATAGAATGTACCAAATATCAGAGGAGTATAGCATCTAGTTCTCGAGATATGATGGACTTTAATTTATGGAAAGACTCCTGTAACAGGAGAACTTGGTCTGCCTGGCGTGCCATGCCACCTCCTAGAATGTCATGTACGCTTGATACAATGTTCCAAATTTAAGAGGAGCATACATTCAAGTTCTCGAGATATGATGGACTTTAATTTTAAGGAAAGACGCCTGTAACAGGAGAACTGCTCGTCTGCGTGGCATGTCATGCCACCTCCTAGAATGTCATGTACCCCTGATACAATGTTCCATACTTAAGAGGAGTACGTCATCTCGTTCTCGAGATATGATCGACTTAGTTTCAATGAAAGACGCCTGTAGTAGGAGAACTGTTTGTCCGGCTGGCATAGTATGCCACCACCAAGAAGGTCATATACCCCTGATAGAATGTTCCAAATATCAGAGGAGTATACCTTCTAGTTCTCGAGATATGATAGACTTTAATTTTAAGGAAAGACGCCTTTAACAGGAGAACTGCTCGTCTGCGTGGCATGTCATGCCACCTCCTAGAATGTCATGTACCCCTGATACAATGTTCCATACTTAAGAGGAGTACGTCATCTCGTTCTCGAGATATGATCGACTTAGTTTCAATGAAAGACGCCTGTAGTAGGAGAACTGTTTGTCCGGCTGGCATAGTATGCCACCTCCAAGAAGGTCATATACCCCCTGATAGAATGTTCCAAATATCAGAGGAGTATACCTTCTAGTTCTCGAGATATGATGGACTTTAATTTATGGAAAGACGCCTGTAACAGGAGAACTTGGTCTGCCTGGCGTGCCATGCCACCTCCTAGAATGTCATGTACGCCTGATACAATGTTCCAAATTTAAGAGGAGTATACCTTCTAGTTCTCGAGATATGATGGACTTTAATTTTAAGGAAAGACGCCTGTAGTAGGAGAACTGTTTGTCCGGCTGGCATAGTATGCCACCTCCAAGAAGGTCATATACCCCTGATAGAATGTACCAAATATCAGAGGAGTATAGCATCTAGTTCTCGAGATATGATGGACTTTAATTTATGGAAAGACTCCTGTAACAGGAGAAGAACTTGGTCTGCCTGGCGTGCCATGCCACCTCCTAGAATGTCATGTACGCTTGATACAATGTTCCAAATTTAAGAGGAGCATACATTCAAGTTCTCGAGATATGATGGACTTTAATTTTAAGGAAAGACGCCTGTAACAGGAGAACTGCTCGTCTGCGTGGCATGTCATGCCACCTCCTAGAATGTCATGTACCCCTGATACAATGTTCCATACTTAAGAGGAGTACGTCATCTCGTTCTCGAGATATGATCGACTTAGTTTCAATGAAAGACGCCTGTAGTAGGAGAACTGTTTGTCCGGCTGGCATAGTATGCCACCACCAAGAAGGTCATATACCCCTGATAGAATGTTCCAAATATCAGAGGAGTATACCTTCTAGTTCTCGAGATATGATAGACTTTAATTTTAAGGAAAGACGCCTTTAACAGGAGAACTGTCGTCTGCGTGGCATGTCATGCCACCTCCTAGAATGTCATGTACCCCTGATACAATGTTCCATACTTAAGAGGAGTACGTCATCTCGTTCTCGAGATATGATCGACTTAGTTTCAATGAAAGACGCCTGTAGTAGGAGAACTGTTTGTCCGGCTGGCATAGTATGCCACCTCCAAGAAGGTCATATACCCCTGATAGATAGAATGTTCCAAATATCAGAGGAGTATACCTTCTAGTTCTCGAGATATGATGGACTTTAATTTATGGAAAGACGCCTGTAACAGGAGAACTGCTGGTCTGCCTGGCGTGCCATGCCACCTCCTAGAATGTCATGTACGCCTGATACAATGTTCCAAATTTAAGAGGAGTATACATTCTAGTTCTCGAGATATGATGGACTTTAATTTTAAGGAAAGACGCCTGTAGTAGGAGAACTGTTTGTCCGGCTGGCATAGTATGCCACCTCCAAGAATGTCATATACCCCTGATAGAATGTTCCAAATATCAGAGGAGTATAGTCATCTAGTTCTCGAGATATGATGGACTTTAATTTATGGAAAGACGCCTGTAACAGGAGAACTGTTTGTCTGCCTGGCATGCCATGCCACCTCCTAGAATGTCATATACCCTTGATAGAATGTTCCAAATTTAAGAGGAGTATACATTTCTAGTTCTCGAGATATGATGGACTTTAATTTTAAGGAAAGACGCCTGTAACAGGAGAACTGTTCTCGTCTGCGTGGCATGTCATGCCACCTCCTAGAATGTCATGTACCCCTGATACAATGTTCCATACTTAAGAGGAGTACGTCATCTCTGTTCTCGAGATATGATCGACTTAGTTTTAATGAAAGACGCCTGTAGTAGGAGAACTGTTTGTCCGGCTGGCATAGTATGCCACCTCCAAGAAGGTCATATACCCCTGATAGAATGTTCCAAATATCAGAGGAGTATACCTTCTAGTTCTCGAGATATGATGGACTTTAATTTATGGAAAGACGCCTGTAACAGGAGAACTTGGTCTGCCTGGCGTGCCATGCCACCTCCTAGAATGTCATGTACGCCTGATACAATGTTCCAAATTTAAGAGGAGTATACCATCTAGTTCTCGAGATATGATGGACTTTAATTTTAAGGAAAGACGCCTGTAGTAGGAGAACTGTTTGTCCGGCTGGCATAGTATGCCACCTCCAAGAAGGTCATATACCCCTGATAGAATGTTCCAAATATCAGAGGAGTATACCATCTAGTTCTCGAGATATGATGGACTTTAATTTATGGAAAGACGCCTGTAACAGGAGAACTTTTGTCTGCCTGGCGTGCCATGCCACCTCCTAGAATGTCATGTACGCCTGATACAATGTTCCAAATTTAAGAGGAGTATACATTCTAGTTCTCGAGATATGATGGACTTTAATTTTAAGGAAAGACGCCTGTAACAGGAGAACTGTTTGTCTGCGTGGCATGTCATGCCACCTCCTAGAATGTCATGTACCCCTGATACAATGTTCCATACTTAAGAGGAGTACGTCATCTCTAGTTCTCGAGATATGATCGACTTTAGTTTCAATGAAAGACGCCTGTAGTAGGAGAACTGTTTGTCCGGCTGGCATAGTATGCCACCTCCAAGAATGTCATATACCCCTGATAGAATGTTCCAAATATCAGAGGAGTATACCTTCTAGTTCTCGAGATATGATGGACTTTAATTTTAAGGAAAGACGCCTGTAACAGGAGAACTGCTCGTCTGCCTGGCATGTCATGCCACCTCCTAGAATGTCATGTACCCCTGATACAATGTTCCATACTTAAGAGGAGTACGTCATCTCGTTCTCGAGATATGATGGACTTAGTTTTAATGAAAGACGCCTGTAGTAGGAGAACTGTTTGTCCGGCTGGCATAGTATGCCACCTCCAAGAAGGTCATATACCCCTGATAGAATGTTCCAAATATCAGAGGAGTATACCTCTAGTTCTCGAGATATGATGGACTTTAATTTATGGAAAGACGCCTGTAACAGGAGAACTGTTGGTCTGCCTGGCATGTCATGCCACCTCCTAGAATGTCATGTACGCCCTGATACAATGTTCCAAATTTAAGAGGAGTATACGTCATCTCGTTCTCGAGATATGATGGACTTTAATTTTAAGGAAAGACGCCTGTAGTAGGAGAACTGTTTGTCCGGCTGGCATAGTATGCCACCTCCAAGAATGTCATATACCCCTGATAGAATGTTCCAAATATCAGAGGAGTATACCATTCTAGTTCTCGAGATATGATGGACTTTAATTTAATGAAAGACGCCTGTAACAGGAGAACTGTTTGTCTGCCTGGCATGCCATGCCACCTCCTAGAATGTCATGTACGCCTGATACAATGTTCCAAATTTAAGAGGAGTATACATTCTAGTTCTCGAGATATGATGGACTTTAATTTTAAGGAAAGACGCCTGTAACAGGAGAACTGTTTGTCTGCGTGGCATGTCATGCCACCTCCTAGAATGTCATATACCCCTGATACAATGTTCCATACTTAAGAGGAGTACGTCATCTAGTTCTCGAGATATGATGGACTTTAGTTTCAATGAAAGACGCCTGTAGTAGGAGAACTGTTTGTCCGGCTGGCATAGTATGCCACCTCCAAGAATGTCATATACCCCTGATAGAATGTTCCAAATATCAGAGGAGTATACCTTCTAGTTCTCGAGATATGATGGACTTTAATTTTAAGGAAAGACGCCTGTAACAGGAGAACTGCTGGTCTGCCTGGCATGTCATGCCACCTCCTAGAATGTCATGTACCCCTGATACAATGTTCCAAACTTAAGAGGAGTACGTCATCTAGTTCTCGAGATATGATGGACTTTAATTTCAATGAAAGACGCCTGTAGTAGGAGAACTGTTTGTCCGGCTGGCATAGTATGCCACCTCCAAGAAGGTCATATACCCCTGATAGAATGTTCCAAATATCAGAGGAGTATAGCATTCTAGTTCTCGAGATATGATGGACTTTAATTTATGGAAAGACGCCTGTAACAGGAGAACTTGGTCTGCCTGGCGTGCCATGCCACCTCCTAGAATGTCATGTACGCTTGATACAATGTTCCAAATTTAAGAGGAGCATACATTCAAGTTCTCGAGATATGATGGACTTTAATTTTAAGGAAAGACGCCTGTAACAGGAGAACTGCTCGTCTGCGTGGCATGTCATGCCACCTCCTAGAATGTCATGTACCCCTGATACAATGTTCCATACTTAAGAGGAGTACGTCATCTCGTTCTCGAGATATGATCGACTTAGTTTCAATGAAAGACGCCTGTAGTAGGAGAACTGTTTGTCCGGCTGGCATAGTATGCCACCACCAAGAAGGTCATATACCCCTGATAGAATGTTCCAAATATCAGAGGAGTATACCTTCTAGTTCTCGAGATATGATAGACTTTAATTTTAAGGAAAGACGCCTTTAACAGGAGAACTGCTCGTCTGCGTGGCATGTCATGCCACCTCCTAGAATGTCATGTACCCCTGATACAATGTTCCATACTTAAGAGGAGTACGTCATCTCGTTCTCGAGATATGATCGACTTAGTTTCAATGAAAGACGCCTGTAGTAGGAGAACTGTTTGTCCGGCTGGCATAGTATGCCACCTCCAAGAAGGTCATATACCCCTGATAGAATGTTCCAAATATCAGAGGAGTATACCTTCTAGTTCTCGAGATATGATGGACTTTAATTTATGGAAAGACGCCTGTAACAGGAGAACTTGGTCTGCCTGGCGTGCCATGCCACCTCCTAGAATGTCATGTACGCCTGATACAATGTTCCAAATTTAAGAGGAGTATACCTTCTAGTTCTCGAGATATGATGGACTTTAATTTTAAGGAAAGACGCCTGTAGTAGGAGAACTGTTTGTCCGGCTGGCATAGTATGCCACCTCCAAGAAGGTCATATACCCCTGATAGAATGTACCAAATATCAGAGGAGTATAGCATCTAGTTCTCGAGATATGATGGACTTTAATTTATGGAAAGACTCCTGTAACAGGAGAACTTGGTCTGCCTGGCGTGCCATGCCACCTCCTAGAATGTCATGTACGCTTGATACAATGTTCCAAATTTAAGAGGAGCATACATTCAAGTTCTCGAGATATGATGGACTTTAATTTTAAGGAAAGACGCCTGTAACAGGAGAACTGCTCGTCTGCGTGGCATGTCATGCCACCTCCTAGAATGTCATGTACCCCTGATACAATGTTCCATACTTAAGAGGAGTACGTCATCTCGTTCTCGAGATATGATCGACTTAGTTTCAATGAAAGACGCCTGTAGTAGGAGAACTGTTTGTCCGGCTGGCATAGTATGCCACCACCAAGAAGGTCATATACCCCTGATAGAATGTTCCAAATATCAGAGGAGTATACCTTCTAGTTCTCGAGATATGATAGACTTTAATTTTAAGGAAAGACGCCTTTAACAGGAGAACTGCTGGTCTGCGTGGCATGTCATGCCACCTCCTAGAATGTCATGTACCCCTGATACAATGTTCCATACTTAAGAGGAGTACGTCATCTCGTTCTCGAGATATGATCGACTTAGTTTCAATGAAAGACGCCTGTAGTAGGAGAACTGTTTGTCCGGCTGGCATAGTATGCCACCTCCAAGAAGGTCATATACCCCTGATAGAATGTTCCAAATATCAGAGGAGTATACCTTCTAGTTCTCGAGATATGATGGACTTTAGTTTATGGAAAGACGCCTGTAACAGGAGAACTTCTTGTCTGCCTGGCGTGCCATGCCACCTCCTAGAATGTCATGTACGCCTGATACAATGTTCCAAATTTAAGAGGAGTATACCTTCTAGTTCTCGAGATATGATGGACTTTTTCATTTTAAGGAAAGACGCCTGTAGTAGGAGAACTGTTTGTCCGGCTGGCATAGTATGCCACCTCCAAGAAGGTCATATACCCCTGATAGAATGTTCCAAATATCAGAGGAGTATAGCATCTAGTTCTCGAGATATGATGGACTTTAATTTATGGAAAGACGCCTGTAACAGGAGAACTTGGTCTGCCCAGGCGTCTTCATTGAAACTAAGTCGATCATATCTCGAGAACGAGATGACGTACCCTCTTAAATTTGGAACATTGTATCAGGGGTACATGACATTCTAGGAGGTGGCATGACATGACAGGCATACGAGCAGTTCTCCTGTTACAGGCGTCTTTCCTTAAAATTAAAGTCCATCATATCTCGAGAACTAGAAGGTATACTCCTCTTATATTTGGAACATTGTATCAGGGGTATATGACATTCTTGGAGGTGGCATGGCATGCCAGGCAGACAAACAGTTCTCCTACTACAGGCGTCTTTCCTTAAAATTAAAGTCCATCATATCTCGAGAACTAGAAGGTATACTCCTCTTAAATTTGGAACATTGTATCAGGGGTACATGACATTCTAGGAGGTGGCATGGCATGCCAGGCAGACAAACAGTTCTCCTGTTACAGGCGTCTTTCCATAAAATTAAAGTCCATCATATCTCGAGAACTAGAAGGTATACTCCTCTGAAATTTGGAACATTGTATCAGGGGTACATGACATTCTAGGAGGTGGCATGACATGCCAGGCAGACAAACAGTTCTCCTGTTACAGGCGTCTTTCCTTAAAATTAAAGTCCATCATATCTCGAGAACTAGAAGGTATACTCCTCTTAAATTTGGAACATTGTATCAGGGGTACATGACATTCTAGGAGGTGGCATGACATGCCAGGCATACGAACAGTTCTCCTGTTACAGGCGTCTTTCCTTAAAAATTAAAGTCCATCATATCTCGAGAACTAGAAGGTATACTCCTGATATTTGGAACATTCTATCAGGGGTATATGACCTTCTAGGAGGTGGCATACATGCCAGCAGGACAAACAGTTCTCCTACTACAGGCGTCTTTCCTTGAAAATTAAAGTCCATCATATCTCGAGAACTAGAAGGTATACCCTCTTAAATTTGGAACATTGTATCAGGGGTACATGACATTCTAGGAGGTGGCATGGCATGCCAGGCAGAACTACAGGCGTCTTCATTGAAAATTAAAGTCGATCATATCTCGAGAACTAGAAGGTATACTCCTCTTAAATTTGGAACATTGTATCAGGGGTACATGACATTCTAGGAGGTGGCATGACATGCCAGGCAGACCAGCAGTTCTCCTGTTACAGGCGTCTTTCCTTAAAATTAAAGTCCATCATATCTCGAGAACTAGAAGGTATACCCTCTGATATTTGGAACATTCTATCAGGGGTATATGACCTTCTTGAGGTGGCATACTATGCCAGCCGGACAAACAGTTCTCCTACTACAGGCGTCTTCATTGAAACTAAGTCGATCATATCTCGAGAACGAGATGAATATGTAAATATGGAACATTGTATCAGTCTTAAATTTGAGAACATTGTATTGTATCAGGGTACATGACATTCTAGGAGGTGGCATGACATGCCAGGCAGACGAGCAGTTCTCCTGTTACAGGCGTCTTTCCTTAAAAATTAAAGTCCATCATATCTCGAGAACTAGAAGGTATACTCCTCTGATATTTGGAACATTGTATCAGGGGTATATGACATTCTTGGAGGTGGCATACTATGCCAGGCAGACAAACAGTTCTCCTGTTACAGGCGTCTTTCCTTGAAAATTAAAGTCCATCATATCTCGAGAACTAGAATGTATACTCCTCTTAAATTTGGAACATTGTATCAGGGGTACATGACATTCTAGGAGGTGGCATGGCATGCCAGGCAGACCAACAGTTCTCCTGTTACAGGCGTCTTTCCTTGAAATTAAAGTCCATCATATCTCGAGAACTAGAAGGTATACTCCTCTGATATTTGGAACATTCTATCAGGGGTATATGACCTTCTTGGAGGTGGCATGACATGCCAGCAGGACAAACAGTTCTCCTACTACAGGCGTCTTTCCTTGAAAATTAAAGTCCATCATATCTCGAGAACTTGAATGTATACTCCTCTTAAATTTGAACATTGTATCAGGCGTACATGACATTCTAGGAGGTGGCATGGCATGCCAGGCAGACCAGCAGTTCTCCTGTTACAGGCGTCTTTCCTTAAAATTAAAGTCCATCATATCTCGAGAACTAGAAGGTATACCCCTGATATTTGGAACATTCTATCAGGGGTATATGACCTTCTTGAGGTGGCATACTATGCCAGCCGGACAAACAGTTCTCCTACTACAGGCGTGTTCTCCTGTTACAGGCGTCTTTCCTTAAAATTAAAGTCCATCATATCTCGAGAACTAGAAGGTATACTCCTCTGATATTTGGAACATTCTATCAGGGGTATATGACATTCTAGGAGGTGGCATGGCATGCCAGGCAGACAAACAGTTCTCCTACTACAGGAGTCTTCTTTCCTTAAAATTAAAGTCCATCATATCTCGAGAACTAGAAGGTATACTCCTCTTAAATTTGGAACATTGTATCAGGGTACATGACATTCTAGGAGGTGGCATGACATGCCAGGCAGACCAGCAGTTCTCCTGTTACAGGCGTCTTTCCTTAAAATTAAAGTCCATCATATCTCGAGAACTAGAAGGTATACTCCTCTGATAATTTGGAACATTCTATCAGGGTATATGACCTTCTTGGAGGTGGCATACCATGCCAGCCGGACAAACAGTTCTCCTACTACAGGCGTCTTTCCTTGAAACTAAAGTCCATCATATCTCGAGAACTAGAATGACGTATAAATTTGGAACATTGTATCAGGGGTACATGACATTCTAGGAGGTGGCATGACATGCCAGGCAGACAAGCAGTTCTCCTGTTACAGGCGTCTTTCCTTAAAATTAAAGTCCATCATATCTCGAGAACTAGAAGGTATATACTCCTCTTAAATTTGGAACATTGTATCAGGGGTACATGACATTCTAGGAGGTGGCATGGCATGCCAGGCAGACAAACAGTTCTCCTGTTACAGGCGTCTTTCCTTAAAATTAAAGTCCATCATATCTCGAGAACTAGAAGGTATACTCCTCTTAAATTTGGAACATTGTATCAGGGGTACATGACATTCTAGGAGGTGGCATGACATGCCAGGCGGACAAACAGTTCTCCTGTTACAGGCGTCTTTCCTTGAAAATTAAAGTCCATCATATCTCGAGAACTAGAAGGTATACTCCTCTGAAATTTGGAACATTGTATCAGGGGTATATGACATTCTTGGAGGTGGCATGACATGCCAGGCGGACAAACAGTTCTCCTACTACAGGCGTCTTTCCTTAAAATTAAAGTCCATCATATCTCGAGAACTAGAATGTATACTCCTCTTAAATTTGGAACATTGTATCAGGGGTACATGACATTCTAGGAGGTGGCATGGCATGCCAGGCAGACGAGCAGTTCTCCTGTTACAGGCGTCTTTCCTTAAAAATTAAAGTCCATCATATCTCGAGAACTAGAATGTATACTCCTCTTAAATTTGGAACATTGTATCAGGGGTACATGACATTCTAGGAGGTGGCATGGCATGCCAGGCAGACAAACAGTTCTCCTGTTACAGGCGTCTTTCCTTAAAATTAAAGTCCATCATATCTCGAGAACTAGAAGGTATACTCCTCTGATATTTGGAACATTCTATCAGGGGTATATGACATTCTTGGAGGTGGCATACCATGCCAGCCAGACAAACAGTTCTCCTACTACAGGCGTCTTTCCTTAAAAATTAAAGTCCATCATATCTCGAGAACGAGATGACGTACTCCTCTTAAATTTGGAACATTGTATCAGGGGTACATGACATTCTAGGAGGTGGCATGACATGCCAGGCAGACGAGCAGTTCTCCTGTTACAGGCGTCTTTCCTTAAAAATAAAGTCCATCATATCTCGAGAACTTGAATGTATACTCCTCTTAAATTTGGAACATTGTATCAGGCGTACATGACATTCTAGGAGGTGGCATGGCATGCCAGGCAGACCACAAGTTCTCCTGTTACAGGGCGTCTTTCCTTAAAATTAAAGTCCATCATATCTCGAGAACTAGAAGGTATACTCCTCTGATATTTGGAACATTCTATCAGGGGTACATGACCTCTAGGGAGGTGGCATACTATGCCAGCCGGACAAACAGTTCTCCTACTACAGGCGTCTTTCCTTTGAAACTAAGTCGATCATATCTCGAGAACGAGGTGACGTACTCCTCTTAAATTTGGAACATTGTATCACTAGGAGGTGGCATGACATGCCAGGCAGACAAGCAGTTCTCCTGTTACAGGCGTCTTTCCTTAAAATTAAAGTCCATCATATCTCGAGAACTTGAAGGTATACTCCTCTTAAATTTGAAACATTGTATCAGGGGTATATGACATTCTTGAGGAGGTGGCATACTATGCCAGGCGGACAAACAGTTCTCCTGTTACAGGCGTCTTTCCTTGAAACTAAAGTCCATCATATCTCGAGAACTAGAAGGTATACTCCTCTTAAATTTGGAACATTGTATCAGGGGTACATGACATTCTAGGAGGTGGCATGACATGCCAGGCAGAACAAAAGTTCTCCTGTTACAGGCGTCTTTCCTTAAAATTAAAGTCCATCATATCTCGAGAACTAGATGACGTACTCCTCTGAAATTTGGAACATTGTATCAGGGGTATATGACATTCTAGGAGGTGGCATGACATGACAGGCAGACGAACAGTTCTCCTGTTACAGGCGTCTTTCCTTAAAATTAAAGTCCATCATATCTCGAGAACTAGAATGTATACTCCTCTTAAATTTGGAACATTGTATCAGGGGGTACATGACATTCTAGGAGGTGGCATGACATGCCAGGCAGACCAGAAGTTCTCCTGTTACAGGCGTCTTTCCTTAAAATTAAAAGTCCATCATATCTCGAGAACTAGAAGGTATACTCCTCTGATATTTGGAACATTCTATCAGGGGTATATGACCTTCTTGAGGTGGCATACTCAGGCGTACATGACATCTAGGAAGGTGGCATGGCATGCCAGGCAGACCGTGAGTTCTCCTGTTACAGGAGTCTTTCATTAAAAAATTAAAGTCCATCATATCTCGAGAACTAGAAGGTATACCTCTGATATTTGAACATTCTATCAGGGGTATAACACCCTTGGAGGTGGGTATACCATGCCAGACATACAAAAGTTCTCCTGTTACAGGCGTCTTTCATTGAAACTAAAGACGATCATATCTCGAGAACTAGATGACGTACCCCTCTGAAATTTGGGAACATTGTATCAGGGGTACATGACATTCTAGGAGGTGGTATGACATTTATTGCGTGGTGACGAGCAGTTCTCCTGTTACAGGCGTCTTTTCCCTAAAATTAAAGTCCATCATATCTCGAGAACTAGAATGTATACCCCTCTAATTTTGGAACATCTCTATCAGGGGTATATGACATTCTAGAGGTGGCATGGCATGCCAGCTTGACCAACAGTTCTCCTACTACAGGCGTCTTTCCTTAAAATTAAAGTCCATCATATCTTTCGAGAACTAGAAGGTATACCCTCTGATATTTGGAACATTCTATCAGGCGTACATGACCTTCTTGAGGTGGCATACTTATGCCAGCCGGACAAACAGTTCTCCTACTACATGTCTTTCCTTGAAATTAAAGTCGATCATATCTGAGGAACGAGAAGGTATACCCTCTTAAATTTGGAACATTCTATCAGGGGTACATGACATTCTAGGAGGTGGAATGACATGCCACGCAGACGAGCAGTTCCTCCTCCTGTTACAGGCGTGCCTTCCTTAAAATTAAAGTCCATCATATCTCGAGAACTAGAATGTATACTCCTCTGATATTTGGAACATTCTATCAGGGGTATATGACATTCTAGAGGTGGTATGGCAGCCGGCAAACAACATGTTCTCCTGTTACTATGTGCGTCTTTCCCTTAAAATTAAAGTCCATCATATCTTCGAGAAAGAGAAGGTATACTCTCTTAAATTTGAACATTCTATCAGGGGTATATGATATTCTTGGAGGTGGTATGACATGACAGGCGGACAAAACAGCAGTTCTGTTACAGGTCTTTCTTTTGAAATTAAAGTCCATCATATCTCGAGAACGAGAAGGTATACCCTCTGATATTTAAACACCTTTACTTGTATATGATCTTTCTTTTGGAGGTACGTACAGTCAATGTCAGCCTCTACTACAGGTATGTAGTCTTTCCTTAAAATTAAAGTCCATCATATCTCGAGAACTAGAAGGTATACTCCTCTTTAACAACATTGTATCTGTATGCATGACATTCTAGGAGGTGGCATGCACGCCAGGTAACGCCTGCCGCAGCCCAAAGTCCATCATATCTCGAGAATCCAGAAGGTATACTCCCCTGATATTTGGAACATTCTATCAGGGTATATGACCTTCTGGAGGTGGCATACTATGCCAGCTGGA
>JAUCMO010000143.1:0-16117 GCA_032399605.1 Melipona beecheii | reverse complement strand
CTCGAGAGCTTGAATGTATACTCCTCTTAAATTTGGAACATTGTATCAGGCGTACATGACATTCTAGGAGGTGGCATGGCATGCCAGGCAGACCACAAGTTCCCCTGTTACAGGAGTCTTTCCTTAAAATTACATATCTCGAGAGCTTGAATGTATACTCCTCTTAAATTTGGAACATTGTATCAGGCGTACATGACATTCTAGGAGGTGGCATGGCATGGCAGGCAGACCACAAGTTCCCCTGTTACAGGAGTCTTTCCTTAAAATTAAAGTCCATCATATCTCGGAACTAGAAGGTATACTCCTCTGATATTTGGAACATTCTATCAGGGGTATATGACCTTCTTGGAGGTGGCATACTATGCCAGCCGGACAAACAGTTCTCCTCCTACAGGCGTCTTTCTTTGAAACTAAGTCGATCATATCTCGAGAACGAGGTGACGTACTCCTCTTAAATTTGGAACATTGTATCAGGGGTACATGATCTTCTTGGAGGTGGCATACCATGCCAGCCGGACAAACAGTTCTCCTACTACAGGCGTCTTTCATTGAAACTAAGTCGATCATATCTCGAGAACGAGAATGACGTACTCCTCTTAAATTTGGAACATTGTATCAGGGGTACATGACATTCTAGGAGGTGGCATGACATGCCACGCAGACGAGCACAAGTTCTCCTGTTACAGGCGTCTTTCCTTAAAATTAAAGTCCATCATATCTCGAGAACTAGAATGTATACTCCTCTTAAATTTGGAACATTGTATCAGGGGTACATGACATTCTAGGAGGTGGCATGGCATGCCAGGCAGACCACAGTTCTCCTGTTACAGGCGTCTTTCTTTGAAATTAAAGTCCATCATATCTCGAGAACTAGAATGTATACTCCTCTTATATTTGGAACATTCTATCAGGGGTATATGACCTTCTTGGAGGTGGCATACTATGCCAGCCGGACAAACAGTTCTCCTCCTACAGGCGTCTTTCATTTGAAACTAAGTCGATCATATCTCGAGAACGAGATGACGTACTCCTCTTAAATTTGGAACATTGTATCAGGGGTACATGACATTCTAGGAGGTGGCATGACATGCCACGCAGACGAGCAGTTCTCCTGTTACAGGCGTCTTTCCTTAAAATTAAAGTCCATCATATCTCGAGAACATGAATGTATACTCCTCTTAAATTTGGAACATTGTATCAGGCGTACATGACATTCTAGGAGGTGGCATGGCATGCCAGGCAGACCACAAGTTCCCCTGTTACAGGAGTCTTTCCTTAAAATTAAAGTCCATCATATCTCGAGAACTAGAATGTATACTCCTCTGATATTTGGAACATTCTATCAGGGGTATATGACCTTCTTGGAGGTGGCATACTATGCCAGCCGGACAAACAGTTCTCCTCCTACAGGCGTCTTTCTTTGAAACTAAGTCGATCATATCTCGAGAACGAGGTGACGTACTCCTCTTAAATTTGGAACATTGTATCAGGGGTACATGACATTCTAGGAGGTGGCATGACATGCCACGCAGACAAACAGTTCTCCTGTTACAGGCGTCTTTCCTTAAAATTAAAGTCCATCATATCTCGAGAACTTGAATGTATACTCCTCTTAAATTTGGAACATTGTATCAGGCGTACATGACATTCTAGGAGGTGGCATGGCATGCCAGGCAGACCACAAGTTCCCCTGTTACAGGAGTCTTTCCTTAAAATTAAAAGTCCATCATATCTCGAGAACTAGAAGGTATACTCCTCTGATATTTGGAACATTCTATCAGGGGTATATGACCTTCTTGGAGGTGGCATACTATGCCAGCCGGACAAACAGTTCTCCTCCTACAGGCGTCTTTCTTTGAAACTAAGTCGTTCATATCTCGAGAACGAGAAGACGTACTCCTCTTAAATTTGGAACATTGTATCAGGGGTATATGACATTCTTGGAGGTGGCATACATGCCAGCCGGACAAACAGTTCTCCTGTTACAGGCGTCTTTCTTTGAAACTAAGTCGATCATATCTCGAGAACGAGAATGACGTACTCCTCTTAAATTTGGAACATTGTATCAGGGGTACATGACATTCTAGGAGGTGGCATGACATGCCAGGCAGACGAGCAGTTCTCCTGTTACAGGCGTCTTTCCTTAAAATTAAAGTCCATCATATCTCGAGAACTTGAATGTATACTCCTCTTAAATTTGGAACATTGTATCAGGCGTACATGACATTCTAGGAGGTGGCATGGCATGCCAGGCAGACCAACAAGTTCCCCTGTTACAGGAGTCTTTCCTTAAAATTAAAGTCCATCATATCTCGAGAACTAGAAGGTATACTCCTCTTAAATTTGGAACATTGTATCAGGGGTATATGACCTTCTTGGAGGTGGCATACTATGCCAGCCGGACAAACAGTTCTCCTCCTACAGGCGTCTTTCTTTGAAACTAAGTCGATCATATCTCGAGAACGAGATGACGTACTCCTCTTAAATTTGGAACATTGTATCAGGGGTACATGATCATTCTAGGAGGTGGCATGACATGCCACGCAGACAAACAGTTCTCCTGTTACAGGCGTCTTTCCTTAAAACTTAAAGTCCATCATATCTCGAGAACTAGAATGTATACTCCTCTTAAATTTGGAACATTGTATCAGGCGTACATGACATTCTAGGAGGTGGCATGGCATGCCAGGCAGACCACAAGTTCTCCTGTTACAGGCGTCTTTCCTTAAAATTAAAGTCCATCATATCTCGAGAACTAGAAATGTATACTCCTCTTAAATTTGGAACATTGTATCAGGGGTATATGACCTTCTTGGAGGTGGCATGGCATGCCAGCCAGACAAACAGTTCTCCTGTTACAGGCGTCTTTCCTTGAAACTAAGTCCATCATATCTCGAGAACGAGAATGTATACTCCTCTTAAATTTGGAACATTGTATCAGGGGTATATGACATTCTTGGAGGTGGCATGACATGCCAGCCGGACAAACAGTTCTCCTCCTACAGGCGTCTTTCCTTGAAACTAAAGTCCATCATATCTCGAGAACGAGAACGTACTCCTCTTAAATTTGGAACATTGTATCAGGGGTACATGACATTCTAGGAGGTGGCATGACATGCCAGCAGACGAACAGTTCTCCTGTTACAGGCGTCTTTCCTTAAAATTAAAGTCCATCATATCTCGAGAACTTGAATGTATACTCCTCTTAAATTTGGAACATTGTATCAGGGGTACATGACATTCTAGGAGGTGGCATGACATGCCAGGCAGACAAACAGTTCTCCTGTTACAGGAGTCTTTCCTTAAAATTAATCATATATCCATCATATCTGAGCTTGAATGTATACTCCTCTTAAATTTGGAACATTGTATCAGGCGTACATGACATTTAGGAGGTGGCATGGCATGGCAGGCAGACCACAAGTTCCCCTGTTACAGGAGTCTTTCCTTAAAATTAAAGTCCATCATATCTCGGGAACTAGAAGGTATACTCCTCTGATATTTGGAACATTCTATCAGGGGTATATGACCTTCTTGGAGGTGGCATACTATGCCAGCCGGACAAACAGTTCTCCTCCTACAGGCGTCTTTCTTTGAAACTAAGTCGTTCATATCTCGAGAACGACGTGACGTACTCCTCTTAAATTTGGAACATTGTATCAGGGGTATATGATCTTCTTGGAGGTGGCATACCATGCCAGCCGGACAAACAGTTCTCCTACTACAGGCGTCTTTCATTGAAACTAAGTCGATCATATCTCGAGAACGAGATGACGTACTCCTCTTAAATTTGGAACATTGTATCAGGGGTACATGACATTCTAGGAGGTGGCATGACATGCCACGCAGACGAGCAGTTCTCCTGTTACAGGCGTCTTTCCTTAAAATTAAAGTCCATCATATCTCGAGAACATGAATGTATACTCCTCTTAAATTTGGAACATTGTATCAGGCGTACATGACATTCTAGGAGGTGGCATGGCATGCCAGGCAGACCACAAGTTCCCCTGTTACAGGAGTCTTTCCTTAAAATTAAAGTCCATCATATCTCGAGAACTAGAATGTATACTCCTCTGATATTTGGAACATTCTATCAGGGGTATATGACCTTCTTGGAGGTGGCATACTATGCCAGCCGGACAAACAGTTCTCCTCCTACAGGCGTCTTTCTTTGAAACTAAGTCGATCATATCTCGAGAACGAGGTGACGTACTCCTCTTAAATTTGGAACATTGTATCAGGGGCATATGATCTTCTTGGAGGTGGCATACCATGCCAGCCGGACAAACAGTTCTCCTACTACAGGCGTCTTTCATTGAAACTAAGTCGATCATATCTCGAGAACGAGATGACGTACTCCTCTTAAATTTGGAACATTGTATCAGGGGTACATGACATTCTAGGAGGTGGCATGACATGCCACGCAGACGAGCAGTTCTCCTGTTACAGGCGTCTTTCCTTAAAGTTAAAGTCCATCATATCTCGAGAACATGAATGTATACTCCTCTTAAATTTGGAACATTGTATCAGGCGTACATGACATTCTAGGAGGTGGCATGGCATGCCAGGCAGACCACAAGTTCCCCTGTTACAGGAGTCTTTCCTTAAAATTAAAGTCCATCATATCTCGAGAACTAGAATGTATACTCCTCTGATATTTGGAACATTCTATCAGGGGTATATGACCTTCTTGGAGGTGGCATACTATGCCAGACGGACAAACAGTTCTCCTCCTACAGGCGTCTTTCTTTGAAACTAAGTCGATCATATCTCGAGAACGAGGTGACGTACTCCTCTTAAATTTGGAACATTGTATCAGGGGTACATGACATTCTAGGAGGTGGCATGACATGCCACGCAGACGAGCAGTTCTCCTGTTACAGGCGTCTTTCCTTAAAATTAAAGTCCATCATATCTCGAGAGCTTGAATGTATACTCCTCTTAAATTTGGAACATTGTATCAGGCGTACATGACATTCTAGGAGGTGGCATGGCATGCCAGGCAGACCACAAGTTCCCCTGTTACAGGAGTCTTTCCTTAAAATTAAAGTCCATCATATCTCGGGAACTAGAAGGTATACTCCTCTGATATTTGGAACATTCTATCAGGGGTATATGACCTTCTTGGGAGGTGGCATACTATGCCAGCCGGACAAACAGTTCTCCTCCTACAGGCGTCTTTCTTTGAAACTAAGTCGATCATATCTCGAGAACGAGGTGACGTACTCCTCTTAAATTTGGAACATTGTATCAGGGGTACATGACATTCTAGGAGGTGGCATGACATGCCACGCAGACGAGCAGTTCTCCTGTTACAGGCGTCTTTCCTTAAAATTAAAGTCCATCATATCTCGAGAGCTTGAATGTATACTCCTCTTAAATTTGGAACATTGTATCAGGCGTACATGACATTCTAGGAGGTGGCATGGCATGGCAGGCAGACCACAAGTTCCCCTGTTACAGGAGTCTTTCCTTAAAATTAAAGTCCATCATATCTCGGGAACTAGAAGGTATACTCCTCTGATATTTGGAACATTCTATCAGGGGTATATGACCTTCTTGGAGGTGGCATACATACTATGCCAGCCGGACAAACAGTTCTCCTCCTACAGGCGTCTTTCTTTGAAACTAAGTCGTTCATATCTCGAGAACGACGTGACGTACTCCTCTTAAATTTGGAACATTGTATCAGGGGTATATGATCTTCTTGGAGGTGGCATACCATGCCAGCCGGACAAACAGTTCTCCTACTACAGGCGTCTTTCATTGAAACTAAGTCGATCATATCTCGAGAACGAGATGACGTACTCCTCTTAAATTTGGAACATTGTATCAGGGGTACATGACATTCTAGGAGGTGGCATGACATGCCACGCAGACGAGCAGTTCTCCTGTTACAGGCGTCTTTCCTTAAAATTAAAGTCCATCATATCTCGAGAACATGAATGTATACTCCTCTTAAATTTGGAACATTGTATCAGGCGTACATGACATTCTAGGAGGTGGCATGGCATGCCAGGCAGACCACAAGTTCCCCTGTTACAGGAGTCTTTCCTTAAAATTAAAGTCCATCATATCTCGAGAACTAGAATGTATACTCCTCTGATATTTGGAACATTCTATCAGGGGTATATGACCTTCTTGGAGGTGGCATACTATGCCAGCCGGACAAACAGTTCTCCTCCTACAGGCGTCTTTCTTTGAAACTAAGTCGATCATATCTCGAGAACGAGGTGACGTACTCCTCTTAAATTTGGAACATTGTATCAGGGGCATATGATCTTCTTGGAGGTGGCATACCATGCCAGCCGGACAAACAGTTCTCCTACTACAGGCGTCTTTCATTGAAACTAAGTCGATCATATCTCGAGAACGAGATGACGTACTCCTCTTAAATTTGGAACATTGTATCAGGGGTACATGACATTCTAGGAGGTGGCATGACATGCCACGCAGACGAGCAGTTCTCCTGTTACAGGCGTCTTTCCTTAAAGTTAAAGTCCATCATATCTCGAGAACATGAATGTATACTCCTCTTAAATTTGGAACATTGTATCAGGCGTACATGACATTCTAGGAGGTGGCATGGCATGCCAGGCAGACCACAAGTTCCCCTGTTACAGGAGTCTTTCCTTAAAATTAAAGTCCATCATATCTCGAGAACTAGAATGTATACTCCTCTGATATTTGGAACATTCTATCAGGGGTATATGACCTTCTTGGAGGTGGCATACTATGCCAGACGGACAAACAGTTCTCCTCCTACAGGCGTCTTTCTTTGAAACTAAGTCGATCATATCTCGAGAACGAGGTGACGTACTCCTCTTAAATTTGGAACATTGTATCAGGGGTACATGACATTCTAGGAGGTGGCATGACATGCCACGCAGACGAGCAGTTCTCCTGTTACAGGCGTCTTTCCTTAAAATTAAAGTCCATCATATCTCGAGAGCTTGAATGTATACTCCTCTTAAATTTGGAACATTGTATCAGGCGTACATGACATTCTAGGAGGTGGCATGGCATGCCAGGCAGACCACAAGTTCCCCTGTTACAGGAGTCTTTCCTTAAAATTAAAGTCCATCATATCTCGGGAACTAGAAGGTATACTCCTCTGATATTTGGAACATTCTATCAGGGGTATATGACCTTCTTGGAGGTGGCATACTATGCCAGCCGGACAAACAGTTCTCCTCCTACAGGCGTCTTTCTTTGAAACTAAGTCGATCATATCTCGAGAACGAGGTGACGTACTCCTCTTTAATTTGGAACATTGTATCAGGGGTACATGACATTCTAGGAGGTGGCATGACATGCCAGCAGACAAACAGTTCTCCTGTTACAGGCGTCTTTCCTTAAAATTAAAGTCCATCATATCTCGAGAACATGAATGTATACTCCTCTTAAATTTGGAACATTGTATCAGGCGTACATGACATTCTAGGAGGTGGCATGGCATGCCAGGCAGACCACAAGTTCCCCTGTTACAGGAGTCTTTCCTTAAAATTAAAGTCCATCATATCTCGAGAACTAGAATGTATACTCCTCTGATATTTGGAACATTCTATCAGGGGTATATGACCTTCTTGGAGGTGGCATACTATGCCAGCCGGACAAACAGTTCTCCTCCTACAGGCGTCTTTCTTTGAAACTAAGTCGATCATATCTCGAGAACGAGGTGACGTACTCCTCTTAAATTTGGAACATTGTATCAGGGGTATATGATCTTCTTGGAGGTGGCATACCATGCCAGCCGGACAAACAGTTCTCCTACTACAGGCGTCTTTCATTGAAACTAAGTCGATCATATCTCGAGAACGAGATGACGTACTCCTCTTAAATTTGGAACATTGTATCAGGGGTACATGATTCTAGGAGGTGGCATGACATGCCACGCAGACGAGCAGTTCTCCTGTTACAGGCGTCTTTCCTTAAAATTAAAGTCCATCATATCTCGAGAACATGAATGTATACTCCTCTTAAATTTGGAACATTGTATCAGGCGTACATGACATTCTAGGAGGTGGCATGGCATGCCAGGCAGACCACAAGTTCCCCTGTTACAGGAGTCTTTCCTTAAAATTAAAGTCCATCATATCTCGAGAACTAGAATGTATACTCCTCTGATATTTGGAACATTCTATCAGGGGTATATGACCTTCTTGGAGGTGGCATACTATGCCAGACGGACAAACAGTTCTCCTCCTACAGGCGTCTTTCTTTGAAACTAAGTCGATCATATCTCGAGAACGAGGTGACGTACTCCTCTTAAATTTGGAACATTGTATCAGGGGTACATGACATTCTAGGAGGTGGCATGACATGCCACGCAGACGAGCAGTTCTCCTGTTACAGGCGTCTTTCCTTAAAATTAAAGTCCATCATATCTCGAGAGCTTGAATGTATACTCCTCTTAAATTTGGAACATTGTATCAGGCGTACATGACATTCTAGGAGGTGGCATGGCATGCCAGGCAGACCACAAGTTCCCCTGTTACAGGAGTCTTTCCTTAAAATTAAAGTCCATCATATCTCGAGGAACTAGAAGGTATACTCCTCTGATATTTGGAACATTCTATCAGGGGTATATGACCTTCTTGGAGGTGGCATACTATGCCAGCCGGACAAACAGTTCTCCTCCTACAGGCGTCTTTCTTTGAAACTAAGTCGATCATATCTCGAGAACGAGGTGACGTACTCCTCTTAAATTTGGAACATTGTATCAGGGGTACATGACATTCTAGGAGGTGGCATGACATGCCACGCAGACGAGCAGTTCTCCTGTTACAGGCGTCTTTCCTTAAAATTAAAGTCCATCATATCTCGAGAGCTTGAATGTATACTCCTCTTAAATTTGGAACATTGTATCAGGCGTACATGACATTCTAGGAGGTGGCATGGCATGGCAGGCAGACCACAAGTTCCCCTGTTACAGGAGTCTTTCCTTAAAATTAAAGTCCATCATATCTCGAGAACTAGAAGGTATACTCCTCTGATATTTGGAACATTCTATCAGGGGTATATGACCTTCTTGGAGGTGGCATACTATGCCAGCCGGACAAACAGTTCTCCTCCTACAGGCGTCTTTCTTTGAAACTAAGTCGTTCATATCTCGAGAACGACGTGACGTACTCCTCTTAAATTTGGAACATTGTATCAGGGGTATATGATCTTCTTGGAGGTGGCATACCATGCCAGCCGGACAAACAGTTCTCCTACTACAGGCGTCTTTCATTGAAACTAAGTCGATCATATCTCGAGAACGAGATGACGTACTCCTCTTTAAATTTGGAACATTGTATCAGGGGTACATGACATTCTAGGAGGTGGCATGACATGCCACGCAGACGAGCAGTTCTCCTGTTACAGGCGTCTTTCCTTAAAATTAAAGTCCATCATATCTCGAGAACATGAATGTATACTCCTCTTAAATTTGGAACATTGTATCAGGCGTACATGACATTCTAGGAGGTGGCATGGCATGCCAGGCAGACCACAAGTTCCCCTGTTACAGGAGTCTTTCCTTAAAAAATTAAAGTCCATCATATCTCGAGAACTAGAATGTATACTCCTCTGATATTTGGAACATTCTATCAGGGGTATATGACCTTCTTGGAGGTGGCATACTATGCCAGCCGGACAAACAGTTCTCCTCCTACAGGCGTCTTTCTTTGAAACTAAGTCGATCATATCTCGAGAACGAGGTGACGTACTCCTCTTAAATTTGGAACATTGTATCAGGGGTACATGACATTCTAGGAGGTGGCATGACATGCCACGCAGACGAAGCAGTTCTCCTGTTACAGGCGTCTTTCCTTAAAATTAAAGTCCATCATATCTCGAGAGCTTGAATGTATACTCCTCTTAAATTTGGAACATTGTATCAGGCGTACATGACATTCTAGGAGGTGGCATGGCATGGCAGGCAGACCACAAGTTCCCCTGTTACAGGAGTCTTTCCTTAAAATTAAAGTCCATCATATCTCGAACTAGAAGGTATACTCCTCTGATATTTGGAACATTCTATCAGGGGTATATGACCTTCTTGGAGGTGGCATACTATGCCAGCCGGACAAACAGTTCTCCTCCTACAGGCGTCTTTCTTTGAAACTAAGTCGTTCATATCTCGAGAACGACGTGACGTACTCCTCTTAAATTTGGAACATTGTATCAGGGGTATATGATCTTCTTTGGAGGTGGCATACCATGCCAGCCGGACAAACAGTTCTCCTACTACAGGCGTCTTTCATTGAAACTAAGTCGATCATATCTCGAGAACGAGATGACGTACTCCTCTTAAATTTGGAACATTGTATCAGGGGTACATGACATTCTAGGAGGTGGCATGACATGCCACGCAGACGAGCAGTTCTCCTGTTACAGGCGTCTTTCCTTAAAATTAAAGTCCATCATATCTCGAGAACATGAATGTATACTCCTCTTAAATTTGGAACATTGTATCAGGCGTACATGACATTCTAGGAGGTGGCATGGCATGCCAGGCAGACCACAAGTTCCCCTGTTACAGGAGTCTTTCCTTAAAATTAAAGTCCATCATATCTCGAGAACTAGAATGTATACTCCTCTGATATTTGGAACATTCTATCAGGGGTATATGACCTTCTTGGAGGTGGCATACTATGCCAGCCGGACAAACAGTTCTCCTCCTACAGGCGTCTTTCTTTGAAACTAAGTCGATCATATCTCGAGAACGAGGTGACGTACTCCTCTTAAATTTGGAACATTGTATCAGGGGCATATGATCTTCTTGGAGGTGGCATACCATGCCAGCCGGACAAACAGTTCTCCTACTACAGGCGTCTTTCATTGAAACTAAGTCGATCATATCTCGAGAACGAGATGACGTACTCCTCTTAAATTTGGAACATTGTATCAGGGGTACATGACATTCTAGGAGGTGGCATGACATGCCACGCAGACGAGCAGTTCTCCTGTTACAGGCGTCTTTCCTTAAAAATTAAAGTCCATCATATCTCGAGAACATGAATGTATACTCCTCTTAAATTTGGAACATTGTATCAGGCGTACATGACATTCTAGGAGGTGGCATGGCATGCCAGGCAGACCACAAGTTCCCCTGTTACAGGAGTCTTTCCTTAAAATTAAAGTCCATCATATCTCGAGAACTAGAATGTATACTCCTCTGATATTTGGAACATTCTATCAGGGGTATATGACCTTCTTGGAGGTGGCATACTATGCCAGACGGACAAACAGTTCTCCTCCTACAGGCGTCTTTCTTTGAAACTAAGTCGATCATATCTCGAGAACGAGGTGACGTACTCCTCTTAAATTTGGAACATTGTATCAGGGGTACATGACATTCTAGGAGGTGGCATGACATGCCACGCAGACGAGCAGTTCTCCTGTTACAGGCGTCTTTCCTTAAAATTAAAGTCCATCATATCTCGAGAGCTTGAATGTATACTCCTCTTAAATTTGGAACATTGTATCAGGCGTACATGACATTCTAGGAGGTGGCATGGCATGCCAGGCAGACCACAAGTTCCCCTGTTACAGGAGTCTTTCCTTAAAAATTAAAGTCCATCATATCTCGAGAACTAGAAGGTATACTCCTCTGATATTTGGAACATTCTATCAGGGGTATATGACCTTCTTGGAGGTGGCATACTATGCCAGCCGGACAAACAGTTCTCCTCCTACAGGCGTCTTTCTTTGAAACTAAGTCGATCATATCTCGAGAACGAGGTGACGTACTCCTCTTAAATTTGGAACATTGTATCAGGGGTACATGACATTCTAGGAGGTGGCATGACATGCATGACATGCCACGCAGACGAGCAGTTCTCCTGTTACAGGCGTCTTTCCTTAAAATTAAAGTCCATCATATCTCGAGAGCTTGAATGTATACTCCTCTTAAATTTGGAACATTGTATCAGGCGTACATGACATTCTAGGAGGTGGCATGGCATGCCAGGCAGACCACAAGTTCCCCTGTTACAGGAGTCTTTCCTTAAAATTAAAGTCCATCATATCTCGAGAACTAGAAGGTATACTCCTCTGATATTTGGAACATTCTATCAGGGGTATATGACCTTCTTGGAGGTGGCATACTATGCCAGCCGGACAAACAGTTCTCCTCCTACAGGCGTCTTTCTTTGAAACTAAGTCGATCATATCTCGAGAACGAGGTGACGTACTCCTCTTAAATTTGGAACATTGTATCAGGGGTACATGACATTCTAGGAGGTGGCATGACATGCCACGCAGACGAGCAGTTCTCCTGTTACAGGCGTCTTTCCTTAAAATTAAAGTCCATCATATCTCGAGAGCTTGAATGTATACTCCTCTTAAATTTGGAACATTGTATCAGGCGTACATGACATTCTAGGAGGTGGCATGGCATGGCAGGCAGACCACAAGTTCCCCTGTTACAGGAGTCTTTCCTTAAAATTAAAGTCCATCATATCTCGGGAACTAGAAGGTATACTCCTCTGATATTTGGAACATTCTATCAGGGGTATATGACCTTCTTGGAGGTGGCATACTATGCCAGCCGGACAAACAGTTCTCCTCCTACAGGCGTCTTTCTTTGAAACTAAGTCGTTCATATCTCGAGAACGACGTGACGTAACATTCTAGGAGGTGGCATGACATGCCACGCAGACGAGCAGTTCTCCTGTTACAGGCGTCTTTCCTTAAAATTAAAGTCCATCATATCTCGAGAACATGAATGTATACTCCTCTTAAATTTGGAACATTGTATCAGGCGTACATGACATTCTAGGAGGTGGCATGGCATGCCAGGCAGACCACAAGTTCCCCTGTTACAGGAGTCTTTCCTTAAAATTAAAGTCCATCATATCTCGAGAACTAGAATGTATACTCCTCTGATATTTGGAACATTCTATCAGGGGTATATGACCTTCTTGGAGGTGGCATACTATGCCAGACGGACAAACAGTTCTCCTCCTACAGGCGTCTTTCTTTGAAACTAAGTCGATCATATCTCGAGAACGAGGTGACGTACTCCTCTTAAATTTGGAACATTGTATCAGGGGTACATGACATTCTAGGAGGTGGCATGACATGCCACGCAGACGAGCAGTTCTCCTGTTACAGGCGTCTTTCCTTAAAATTAAAGTCCATCATATCTCGAGAGCTTGAATGTATACTCCTCTTAAATTTGGAACATTGTATCAGGCGTACATGACATTCTAGGAGGTGGCATGGCATGCCAGGCAGACCACAAGTTCCCCTGTTACAGGAGTCTTTCCTTAAAATTAAAGTCCATCATATCTCGAGAACTAGAATGTATACTCCTCTGATATTTGGAACATTCTATCAGGGGTATATGACCTTCTTGGAGGTGGCATACTATGCCAGCCGGACAAACAGTTCTCCTCCTACAGGCGTCTTTCTTTGAAAACTAAGTCGATCATATCTCGAGAACGAGGTGACGTACTCCTCTTAAATTTGGAACATTGTATCAGGGGTACATGACATTCTAGGAGGTGGCATGACATGCCACGCAGACAAACAGTTCTCCTGTTACAGGCGTCTTTCCTTTGAAATTAAAGTCCATCATATCTCGAGAACTTGAATGTATACTCCTCTTAAATTTGGAACATTGTATCAGGGTACATGACATTCTAGGAGGTGGCATGGCATGCCAGGCAGACCACAAGTTCCCTGTTACAGGCGTCTTTCCTTAAAATTAAAGTCCATCATATCTCGAGAACTAGAATGTATACTCCTCTTAAATTTGGAACATTCTATCAGGGGTACATGACATTCTAGGAGGTGGCATGGCATGCCAGGCAGACAAACAGTTCTCCTCCTACAGGCGTCTTTCCTTTGAAACTAAAGTCCATCATATCTCGAGAACGAGAAGGACGTACTCCTCTGAAATTTGGAACATTGTATCAGGGGTATATGATCTTCTTGGAGGTGGCATACCATGCCAGCCGGACAAACAGTTCTCCTCCTACAGGCGTCTTTCTTTGAAACTAAGTCGATCATATCTCGAGAACGAGATGACGTACTCCTCTTAAATTTGGAACATTGTATCAGGGGTACATGACATTCTAGGAGGTGGCATGACATGCCACGCAGACGAGCAGTTCTCCTGTTACAGGCGTCTTTCCTTAAAATTAAAGTCCATCATATCTCGAGAACATGAATGTATACTCCTCTTAAATTTGGAACATTGTATCAGGCGTACATGACATTCTAGGAGGTGGCATGGCATGCCAGGCAGACCACAAGTTCCCCCTGTTACAGGAGTCTTTCCTTAAAATTAAAGTCCATCATATCTCGAGAACTAGAATGTATACTCCTCTGATATTTGGAACATTCTATCAGGGGTATATGACCTTCTTGGAGGTGGCATACTATGCCAGCCGGACAAACAGTTCTCCTCCTACAGGCGTCTTTCTTTGAAACTAAGTCGATCATATCTCGAGAACGAGGTGACGTACTCCTCTTAAATTTGGAACATTGTATCAGGGGCATATGATCTTCTTGGAGGTGGCATACCATGCCAGCCGGACAAACAGTTCTCCTACTACAGGCGTCTTTCATTGAAACTAAGTCGATCATATCTCGAGAACGAGATGACGTACTCCTCTTAAATTTGGAACATTGTATCAGGGGTACATGATATTCTAGGAGGTGGCATGACATGCCACGCAGACGAGCAGTTCTCCTGTTACAGGCGTCTTTCCTTAAAATTAAAGTCCATCATATCTCGAGAACATGAATGTATACTCCTCTTAAATTTGGAACATTGTATCAGGCGTACATGACATTCTAGGAGGTGGCATGGCATGCCAGGCAGACCACAAGTTCCCCTGTTACAGGAGTCTTTCCTTAAAATTAAAGTCCATCATATCTCGAGAACTAGAATGTATACTCCTCTGATATTTGGAACATTCTATCAGGGGTATATGACCTTCTTGGAGGTGGCATACTATGCCAGACGGACAAACAGTTCTCCTCCTACAGGCGTCTTTCTTTGAAACTAAGTCGATCATATCTCGAGAACGAGGTGACGTACTCCTCTTAAATTTGGAACATTGTATCAGGGGTACATGACATTCTAGGAGGTGGCATGACATGCCACGCAGACGAGCAGTTCTCCTGTTACAGGCGTCTTTCCTTAAAATTAAAGTCCATCATATCTCGAGAGCTTGAATGTATACTCCTCTTAAATTTGGAACATTGTATCAGGCGTACATGACATTCTAGGAGGTGGCATGGCATGCCAGGCAGACCACAAGTTCCCCTGTTACAGGAGTCTTTCCTTAAAATTAAAGTCCATCATATCTCGGAACTAGAAGGTATACTCCTCTGATATTTGGAACATTCTATCAGGGGTATATGACCTTCTTGGAGGTGGCATACTATGCCAGCCGGACAAACAGTTCTCCCTCCTACAGGCGTCTTTCTTTGAAACTAAGTCGATCATATCTCGAGAACGAGGTGACGTACTCCTCTTAAATTTGGAACATTGTATCAGGGGTACATGACATTCTAGGAGGTGGCATGACATGCCACGCAGACAAACAGTTCTCCTGTTACAGGCGTCTTTCCTTAAAATTAAAGTCCATCATATCTCGAGAGCTTGAATATATCTCGAGAACGAGATGACGTACTCCTCTTAAATTTGGAACATTGTATCAGGGGTACATGACATTCTAGGAGGTGGCATGACATGCCACGCAGACGAGCAGTTCTCCTGTTACAGGCGTCTTTCCTTAAAAATTAAAGTCCATCATATCTCGAGAACATGAATGTATACTCCTCTTAAATTTGGAACATTGTATCAGGCGTACATGACATTCTAGGAGGTGGCATGGCATGCCAGGCAGACCACAAGTTCCCTGTTACAGGAGTCTTTCCTTAAAATTAAAGTCCATCATATCTCGAGAACTAGAATGCTGTATACTCCTCTGATATTTGGAACATTCTATCAGGGGTATATGACCTTCTTGGAGGTGGCATACTATGCCAGCCGGACAAACAGTTCTCCTCCTACAGGCGTCTTTCTTTGAAACTAAGTCGATCATATCTCGAGAACGAGGTGACGTACTCCTCTTAAATTTGGAACATTGTATCAGGGGCATATGATCTT
>JAUCMO010000141.1:0-31483 GCA_032399605.1 Melipona beecheii | reverse complement strand
AATGTCATGCCACCTCCCTAGAATGTCATGTACCCCTGATACAATGTTCCATACTTAAGAGGAGCCATGTCCTGTTCTCGAGATATGATCGACTCTAGTTTCAATGATAGACGCCTGTAGTAGGAGAACTGTTTGTCCGGCTGGCATAGTATGCCACCTCCAAGAAGGTCATATACCCTGATAGAATGTTCCAAATATCAGAGGAGTATACCTCTGAAGTTCTCGAGAGATGATGGACTTTAATTTTAAAGAAAGACGCCTGTAACAGGAGAACTGTTTGTCCCAGCCTGGCAGGAGAACTGTTTTGTCTGCCTGGCATGTCATGCCACCTCCTAGAATGTCATATACCCCTGATACAATGTTCCAAATTTAAGAGGAGTACGTCATCTAGTTCTCGAGATATGATCGACTTAGTTTCAATGAAAGACGCCTGCAGTAGGAGAACTGTTTGTCCGGCTGGCATAGTATGCCACCTCCAAGAAGGTCATATACCCCTGATAGAATGTTCCAAATATCAGAGGAGTATACCTTCTAGTTCTCGAGATATGATGGACTTTAATTTTAAGGAAAGACGCCTGTAACAGGAGAACTGCTCTTCCGCCTGTAATGTCATGCCACCTCCTAGAATGTCATGTACGCCTGATAAAATGCTCCAAATTTAAAGAGGAGTATACATTCAAGTTCTCGAGATATGATGGACTTTAATTTTAAGGAAAGACGCCTGTAACAGGAGAACTGCTCGTCTGCGTGGCATGTCATGCCACCTCCTAGAATGTCATGTACCCCTGATACAATCTTCCAAATTTAAGAGGAGTACGTCATCTCGTTCTCGAGATATGGTCGACTTAGTTTCAATGAAAGACGCCTGTAGTAGGAGAACTGTTTGTCCGGCTGGCATAGTATGCCACCTCAAGAAGGCCATATACCCCCAAGAATGTTCAAATATCAGAGGTATACCTTCTATAGAATGTTTAATTTTTGGGAAAGACGCCAGAGGAGATACTGCTCGTCCGCCTGTAATGTCATCGAGAGAATGTCATGGACGCCTTAAAATTTTTAAGAGAAACATTCAAGCCTCGAGATATGGTGGACTTTAATTTTAAGGAGAACTGCTGTGTAACAGGAGAACTGCTCGTCCGCCTGTGTCATGCCACCTCCTAGAATGTCATGTACGCCTGATAAAATGCTCCAAATTTAAGAGGAGTATACATTCAAGTTCTCGAGATATGATGGACTTTAATTTTAAGGAAAGACGCCTGTAACAGGAGAACTGTTCGTCTGCGTGGCATGTCATGCCACCTCCTAGAATATCATGTACCCCTGATACAATCTTCCAAATTTAAGAGGAGTACGTCATCTCTAGTTCTCGAGATATGGTCGACTTAGTTTCAATGAAAGACGCCTGTAGTAGGAGAACTGTTTGTCCGGCTGGCATAGTATGCCACCTCCAAGAAGGTCATATACCCCTGATAGAATGTTCCAAATATCAGAGGAGTATACCTTCTAGTTCTCGAGATATGATGGTCTTTAATTTTAACGAAAGACGCCTGTAACAGGAGAACTGCTCGTCCGCCTGTAATGTCATGCCACCTCCTTGAATGTCATGTACGCCTGATAAAATGCTCCAAATTTAAGAGGAGTATACATTCAAGTTCTCGAGATATGATGGACTTTAATTTTAAGGAAAGACGCCTGTAACAGGAGAACTGCTCGTCTGCGTGGCATGTCATGCCACCTCCTAGAATATCATGTACCCCTGATACAATCTTCCAAATTTAAGAGGAGTACGTCATCTCGTTCTCGAGATATGGTCGACTTAGTTTCAATGAAAGACGCCTGTAGTAGGAGAACTGTTTGTCCGCTGGCATAGTATGCCACCTCCAAGAAGGTCATATACCCCTGATAGAATGTTCCAAATATCAGAGGAGTATACCTTCTAGTTCTCGAGATATGATGGACTTTAATTATAAGGAAAGGCGTCTGTAACAGGAGAACTGCTCGTCCGCCTGTAATGTCATGCCACCTCCTAGAATGTCATGTACGCCTGATAAAATGCTCCAAATTTAAGAGGAGGATACATTCAAGTTCTCGAGATATGATGGACTTTAATTTTAAGGAAAGACGCCTGTAGTAGGAGAACTGCTTGTCCGGCTGGCATAGTATGCCACCTCCAAGAAGGTCATATACCCCTGATAGAATGTTCCAAATATCAGAGGAGTATACCTTCTAGTTCTCGAGATATGATGGACTTTAATTTTAAGGAAAGACGCCTGTAACAGGAGAACTGCTCGTCCGCCTGTAATGTCATGCCACCTCCTAGAATGTCATGTACGCCTGATATAATGCTCCAAATTTAAGAGGAGTATACGTTCAAGTTCTCGAGATATGATGGACTTTAATTTTAAGGAAAGACGCCTGTAACAGGAGAACTGCTCGTCTGCGTGGCATGTCATGCCACCTCCTAGAATATCATGTACCCCTGATACAATCTTCCAAATTTAAGAGGAGTACGTCATCTCGTTCTCGAGATATGGTCGACTTAGTTTCAATGAAAGACGCCTGTAGTAGGAGAACTGTTTGTCCGGCTGGCATAGTATGCCACCACCAAGAAGGTCATATACCCCTGATAGAATGTACCAAATATCAGAGGAGTATACCTTCTAGTTCTCGAGATATGATGGACTTTAATTTTAAGGAAAGACGCCTGTAACAGGAGAACTGCTCGTCCGCCTGTAATGACATGACACCTCCTAGAATGTCATGTACGCCTGATAAAATGCTCCAAATTTAAGAGGAGTATACATTCAAGTTCTCGAGATATGATGGACTTTAATTTTTAAGGAAAAGACGCCTGTAACAGGAGAACTGCTCGTCTGCGTGGCATGTCATGCCACCTCCTAGAATATCATGTACCCCTGATACAATCTTCCAAATTTAAGAGGAGTACTTCATCTCGTTCTCGAGATATGGTCGACTTAATTTCAATGATAGACGCCTGTAGTAGGAGAACTGTTTGTCCGGCTGGCATAGTATGCCACCTCCAAGAAGGTCATATGCCCCTGATAGAATGTTCCAAATATCAGAGGAGTATACCTTCTAGTTCTCTAGATATGATGGACTTTAATTTTAAGGAAAGACGCCTGTAACAGGAGAACTGCTCGTCCGCCTGTAATGTCATGCCACCTCCTAGAATGTCATGTACGCCTGATAAAATGCTCCAAATTTAAGAGGAGTATGCAATCAAGTTCTCGAGATATGATGGACTTTAATTTTAAGGAAAGACGCCTGTAACAGGAGAACTGCTCGTCTGCGTGGCATGTCATGCCACCTCCTAGAATATCATGTACCCCTGATACAATCTTCCAAATTTAAGAGGAGTACGTCATCTCGTTCTCGAGATATGGTCGACTTAGTTTCAATGAAAGACGCCTGTAGTAGGAGAACTGTTTGTCCGGCTGGCATAGTGTGCCACCTCCAAGAAGGTCATATACCCCTGATAGAATGTTCCAAATATCAGAGGAGTATACCTTCTAGATCTCGAGATATGATGGACTTTAATTTTAAGGAAAGACGCCTGTAACAGGAGAACTGCTCGTCCGCCTGTAATGTCATGCCACCTCCTAGAATGTCATGTACGCCTGATAAAATGCTCCAAATTTAAGAGGAGTATACATTCAAGTTCTCGAGATATGATGGACTTTAATTTTTTAGGAAAGACGCCTGTAACAGGAGAACTGCTCGTCTGCGTGGCCTGTCATGCCACCTCCTAGAATATCATGTACCCCTGATACAATCTTCCAAATTTAAAGAGGAGTACGTCATCTCGTTCTCGAGATATGGTCGACTTAGTTTCAATGAAAGACGCCTGTAGTAGGAGAACTGTTTGTCCGGCTGGCATGGTATGCCACCTCCAAGAAGGTCATATACCCTGATAGAATGTTCCAAATATCAGAGGAGTATACCTTCTAGTTCTCGAATATGATGGACTTTAATTTTAAGGAAAGACGCCTGTAACAGGAGAACTGCTCGTCCGCCTGTAATGTCATGCCACCTCCTAGAATGTCATGTACGCCTGATAAAATGCTCCAAATTTAAGAGGAGTATACATACAAGTTCTCGAGATATGATGGACTTTAATTTTAAGGAAAGACGCCTGTAACAGGAGAACTGCTCGTCTGCGTGGCATGTCATGCCACCTCCTAGAATATCATGTACCCCTGATACAATCTTCCAAATTTAAGAGGAGTACGTCATCTCGTTCTCGAGATATGGTCGACTTAGTTTCAATGAAAGACGCCTGTAGTAGGAGAACTGTTTGTCCGGCTGGCATAGTATGCCACCTCCAAGAAGGTCATATACCCCTGATAGAATGTTCCAAATATCAGAGGAGTATACCTTCTAGTTCTCGAGATATGATGGACTTTAATTTTAAGGAAAGACGCCTGTAACAGGAGAACTGCTCGTCTGCGTGGCATGTCATGCCACCTCCTAGAATATCATGTACCCCTGATACAATCTTCCAAATTTAAGAGGAGTACGTCATCTCGTTCTCGAGATATGGTCGACTTAGTTTCAATGAAAGACGCCTGCAGTAGGAGAACTGTTTGTCCGGCAGGCATAGTATGCTACCTCCAAGAAGGTCATATACCCCTGATAGAATGTTCCAAATATCAGTGGAGTATACCTTCTAGTTCTCGAGATATGATGGACTTTAATTTTAAGGAAAGACGCCTGTAACAGGAGAACTGGTCGTCCGCCTGCTAATGTCATGCCACCTCCTAGAATGTCATGTACGCCTGATAAAATGCTCCAAATTTAAGAGGAGTATACATTCAAGTTCTCGAGATATGATGGACTTTAATTTTAAGGAAAAGACGCCTGTAACAGGAGAACTGCTCGTCTGCGTGGCATGTCATGCCACCTCCTAGAATATCATGTACCCCTGATACAATCTTCCAAATTTAAGAGGAGTACGTCATCTCGTTCTCGAGATATGGTCGACTTAGTTTGAATGAAAGACGCCTGTAGTAGGAGAACTGTTTTTCCGGCTGGCATAGTATGCCACCTCCAAGAAAGGTCATATACCCCTGATAGAATGTTCCAAATATCAGAGGAGTATACCTTCTAGTACTCGAGATATGATGGACTTTAATTTTAAGGAAAGACGCCTGTAACAGGAGAACTGCTCGTCCGCCTGTAATGTCATGCCACCTCCTAGAATGTCATGTACGCCTGATAAAATGCTCCAAATTTAAGAGGAGTATACATTCAAGTTCTCGAGATATGATGGACATTAATTTTAAGGAAAGACGCCTGTAACAGGAGAACTGCTCGTCTGCGTGGCATGTCATGCCACCTCCTAGAATATCATGTACCCCTGATACAATCTTCCAAATTTAAGAGGAGTACGTCATCTCGTTCTCGAGATATGGTCGACTTAGTTTCAATGAAAAGACGCCTGTAGTAGGAGAACTGTTTGTCAGGCTGGCATAGTATGCCACCTCCAAGAAGGTCATATACCCCTGATAGAATGTTCCAAATATCAGAGGAGTATACCTTCTAGTTCTCGAGATATGATGGACTTTAATTTTAAGGAAAAGACGCCTGTAACAGGAGAACTGCTCGTCCGCCTGTAATGTCATGCCACCTCCTAGAATGTCATGTACGCCTGATAAAATGATCCAAATTTAAGAGGAGTATACATTCAAGTTCTCGAGATATGATGGACTTTAATTTTAAGGAAAGACGCCTGTAACAGGAGAACTGCTCGTCTGCGTGGCATGTCATGCCACCTCCTAGAATATCATGTACCCCTGATACAATCTTCCAAATTTAAGAGGAGTACGTCATCTCGTTCTCGAGATATGGTCGACTTAGTTTCAATGAAAGACGCCTGTAGTAGGAGAACTGTTTGTCCGGCTGGCATAGTATGCCACCTCCAAGAAGGTCATATACCCCTGATAGAATGTTCCAAATATCAGAGGAGTATACCTTCTAGTTCTCGAGATATGATGGACTTTAATTTTTAAGGAAAGACGCCTGTAACAGGAGAACTGCTCGTCTGCGTGGCATGTCATGCCACCTCCTAGAATATCATGTACCCCTGATACAATCTTCCAAATTTAAGAGGAGTACGTCATCTCTTTCTCGAGATATGGTCGACTTAGTTTCAATGAAAGACGCCTGTAGTAGGAGAACTGTTTGTCCGGCTGGCACAGTATGCCACCTCCAAGAAGGTCATATACCCCTGATAGAATGTTCCAAATATCAGAGGAGTATACATTCAAGTTCTCGAGATATGATGGACTTTAATTTTAAGGAAAGACGCCTGTAACAGGAGAACTGCTCGTCTGCGTGGCATGTCATGCCACCTTCTAGAATATCATGTACCCCTGATACAATCTTCCAAATTTAAGAGGAGTACGTCATCTCGTTCTCGAGATATGGTCGACTTAGTTTCAATGAAAGACGCCTGCAGTAGGAGAACTGTTTGTCCGGCTGGCATAGTATGCTACCTCCAAGAAAGTCATATACCCCTGATAGAATGTTCCAAATATCAGAGGAGTATAACTTCTAGTTCTCGAGATATGATGGACTTTAATTTTAAGGAAAGACGCCTGTAACAGGAGAACTGCTCTTCCGCCTGTAATGTCATGCCACCTCCTAGAATGTCATGTACGCCTGATAAAATGCTCCAAATTTAAGAGGAGTATACATTCAAGTTCTCGAGATATGATGGACTTTAATTTTTAAGGAAAGACGCCTGTAACAGGAGAACTGCTCGTCTGCGTGGCATGTCATGCCACCTCCTAGAATATCATGTACCCCTGATACAATCTTCCAAATTTAAGAGGAGTACGTCATCTCGTTCTCGAGATATGGTCGACTTAGTTTCAATGAAAGACGCCTGTAGTAGGAGAACTGTTTGTCCGGCTGGCATAGTATGCCACCTCCAAGAAGGTCATATACCCCTGATAGAATGTTCCAAATATCAGAGGAGTATACCTTCTAGTTCTCGAGATATGATGGACTTTAATTTTTAAGGAAAGACGCCTGTAACAGGAGAACTGCTCGTCCGCCTGTAATGTCATGCCACCTCCTAGAATGTCATGTACGCCTGATAAAATGCTCCAAATTTAAGAGGAGTATACATTCAAGTTCTCGGGATATGATGGACTTTAATTTTAAGGAAAGACGCCTGTAACAGGAGAACTGCTCGTCCGCCTGTAATGTCATGCCACCTCCTAGAATGTCATGTACGCCTGATAAAATGCTCCAAATTTAAGAGGAGTATACATTCAAGTTCTCGAGATATGATGGACTTTAATTTTAAGGAAAGACGCCTGTAACAGGAGAACTGCTCGTCTGCGTGGCATGTCATGCCACCTCCTAGAATATCATGTACCCCTGATACAATCTTCCAAATTTAAGAGGATTACGTCATCTCGTTCTCGAGATATGGTCGACTTAGTTTCAATGAAAGACGCCTGTAGTAGGAGAACTGTTTGTCCGGCTGGCATAGTATGCCACCTCCAAGAAGGTCATATACCCCTGATAGAATGTTCCAAATATCAGAGGAGTATACCTTCTAGTTCTCGAGATATGATGGACTTTAATTTTAACGAAAGACGCCTGTAACAGGAGAACTGCTCGTCCGCCTGTAATGTCATGCCACCTCCTAGAATGTCATGTACGCCTGATAAAATGCTCCAAATTTAAGAGGAGTATACATTCAAGTTCTCGAGATATGATGGACTTTAATTTTAAGGAAAGACGCCTGTAACAGGAGAACTGCTCGTCTGCGTGGCATGTCATGCCACCTCCTAGAATATCATGTACCCCTGATACAATCTTCCAAATTTAAGAGGAGTACGTCATCTCGTTCTCGAGATATGGTCGACTTAGTTTCAATGAAAGACGCCTGTAGTAGGAGAACTGTTTGTCCGGCTGGCATAGTATGCCACCTCCAAGAAGGTCATATACCCCTGATAGAATGTTCCAAATATCAGAGGAGTATACCTTCTAGTTCTCGAGATATGATGGACTTTAATTATAAGGAAAGGCGCCTGTAACAGGAGAACTGCTCGTCCGCCTGTAATGTCATGCCACCTCCTAGAATGTCATGTACGCCTGATAAAATGCTCCAAATTTAAGAGGAGGATACATTCAAGTTCTCGAGATATGATGGACTTTAATTTTAAGGAAAGACGCCTGTAGTAGGAGAACTGTTTGTCCGGCTGGCATAGTATGCCACCTCCAAGAAGGTCATATACCCCTGATAGAATGTTCCAAATATCAGAGGAGTATACCTTCTAGTTCTCGAGATATGATGGACTTTAATTTTAAGGAAAGACGCCTGTAACAGGAGAACTGCTCGTCCGCCTGTAATGACATGCCACCTCCTAGAATGTCATGTACGCCTGATAAAATGCTCCAAATTTAAGAGGAGTATACATTCAAGTTCTCGAGATATGATGGACTTTAATTTCAAGGAAAGACGCCTGTAACAGGAGAACTGCTCGTCTGCGTGGCCTGTCATGCCACCTCCTAGAATATCATGTACCCCTGATACAATCTTCCAAATTTAAGAGGAGTACGTCATCTCGTTCTCGAGATATGGTCGACTTAGTTTCAATGAAAGACGCCTGTAGTAGGAGAACTGTTTGTCCGGCTGGCATAGTATGCCACCTCCAAGAAGGTCATATACCCCTGATAGAATGTTCCAAATATCAGAGGAGTATACCTTCTAGTTCTCGAGATATGATGGACTTTAATTTTAAGGAAAGACGCCTGTAACAGGAGAACTGCTCGTCCGGCCTGTAATGTCATGCCACCTCCTAGAATGTCATGTACGCCTGATAAAATGCTCCAAATTTAAGAGGAGTATACATTCAAGTTCTCGAGATATGATGGACTTTAATTTTAAGGAAAGACGCCTGTAACAGGAGAACTGCTCGTCTGCGTGGCATGTCATGCCACCTCCTAGAATATCATGTACCCCTGATACAATCTTCCAAATTTAAGAGGAGTACGTCATCTCGTTCTCGAGATATGGTCGACTTAGTTTCAATGAAAGACGCCTGTAGTAGGAGAACTGTTTGTCCGGCTGGCATAGTATGCCACCTCCAAGAATAGAATGTCATACCCCTGATAGAATGTTCCAAATATCAGAGGAGTATACCTTCTAGTTCTCGAGATATGATGGACTTTAATTTTAAGGAAAGACGCCTGTAACAGGAGAACTGCTCGTCTGCGTGGCATGTCATGCCACCTCCTAGAATATCATGTACCCCTGATACAATGTTCCAAATTTAAGAGGAGTACGTCATCTCGTTCTCGAGATATGGTCGACTTAGTTTCAATGAAAGACGCCTGCAGTAGGAGAACTGTTTGTCCGGCAGGCATAGTATGCCACCTCCAAGAAGGTCATATACCCTGATAGAATGTTCCAAATATCAGTGGAGTATACCTTCTAGTTCTCGAGATATGATGGACTTTAATTTTAAGGAAAGACGCCTGTAACAGGAGAACTGCTCGTCCGCCTGTAATGTCATGCCACCTCCTAGAATGTCATGTACGCCTGATAAAATGCTCCAAATTTAAGAGGAGTATACATTCAAGTTCTCGAGATATGATGGACTTTAATTTTAAGGAAAGACGCCTGTAACAGGAGAACTGCTCGTCTGCGTGGCCTGTCATGCCACCTCCTAGAATATCATGTACCCCTGATACAATCTTCCAAATTTAAGAGGAGTACGTCATCTCGTTCTCGAGATATGGTCGACTTAGTTTCAATGAAAGACGCCTGTAGTAGGAGAACTGTTTGTCCGGCTGGCATAGTATGCCACCTCCAAGAAGGTCATATACCCCTGATAGAATGTTCCAAATATCAGAGGAGTATACCTTCTAGTTCTCGAGATATGATGGACTTTAATTTTAAGGAAAGACGCCTGTAACAGGAGAACTGCTCGTCCGCCTGTAATGTCATGCCACCTCCTAGAATGTCATGTACGCCTGATAAAATGCTCCAAATTTAAGAGGAGTATACATTCAAGTTCTCGAGATATGATGGACTTTAATTTTAAGGAAAGACGCCTGTAACAGGAGAACTGCTCGTCTGCGTGGCATGTCATGCCACCTCCTAGAATATCATGTACCCCTGATACAATCTTCCAAATTTAAGAGGGGTACGTCATCTCGTTCTCGAGATATGGTCGACTTAGTTTCAATGAAAGACGCCTGTAGTAGGAGAACTGTTTGTCCGGCTGGCACAGTATGCCACCTCCAAGAAGGTCATATACCCTGATAGAATGTTCCAAATATCAGAGGAGTATACCTTCTAGTTCTCGAGATATGATGGACTTTAATTTTAAGGAAAGACGCCTGTAACAGGAGAACTGCTCGTCCGCCTGTAATGTCATGCCACCTCCTAGAATGTCATGTACGCCTGATAAAATGCTCCAAATTTAAGAGGAGTATACATACAAGTTCTCGAGATATGATGGACTTTAATTTTAAGGAAAGACGCCTGTAACAGGAGAACTGCTCGTCTGCGTGGCATGTCATGCCACCTCCTAGAATATCATGTACCCCTGATACAATCTTCCAAATTTAAGAGGAGTACGTCATCTCGTTCTCGAGATATGGTCGACTTAGTTTCAATGAAAGACGCCTGTAGTAGGAGAACTGTTTGTCCGGCTGGCATAGTATGCCACCTCCAAGAAGGTCATATACCCCTGATAGAATGTTCCAAATATCAGAGGAGTATACCTTCTAGTTCTCGAGATATGATGGACTTTAATTTTAAGGAAAGACGCCTGTAACAGGAGAACTGCTCGTCTGCGTGGCATGTCATGCCACCTCCTAGAATATCATGTACCCCTGATACAATCTTCCAAATTTAAGAGGAGTACGTCATCTCGTTCTCGAGATATGGTCGACTTAGTTTCAATGAAAGACGCCTGCAGTAGGAGAACTGTTTGTCCGGCAGGCATAGTATGCTACCTCCAAGAAGGTCATATACCCCTGATAGAATGTTCCAAATATCAGTGGAGTATACCTTCTAGTTCTCGAGATATGATGGACTTTAATTTTAAGGAAAGACGCCTGTAACAGGAGAACTGGTCGTCCGCCTGTAATGTCAGGCCACCTCCTAGAATGTCATGTACGCCTGATAAAATGCTCCAAATTTAAGAGGAGTATACGTTCAAGTTCTCGAGATATGATGGACTTTAATTTTAAGGAAAGACGCCTGTAACAGGAGACCTGCTCGTCTGCGTGGCATGTCATGCCACCTCCTAGAATATCATGTACCCCTGATACAATCTTCCAAATTTAAGAGGAGTACGTCATCTCGTTCTCGAGATATGGTCGACTTAGTTTGAATGAAAGACGATTGTAGTAGGAGAACTGTTTGTCCGGCTGGCATAGTATGCCACCTCCAAGAAGGTCATATACCCCTGATAGAATGTTCCAAATATCACAGGAGTATACCTTCTAGTACTCGAGATATGATGGACTTTAATTTTAAGGAAAGACGCCTGTAACAGGAGAACTGCTCGTCCGCCTGTAATGTCATGCCACCTCCTAGAATGTCATGTACGCCTGATAAAATGCTCCAAATTTAAGAGGAGTATACATTCAAGTTCTCGAGATATGATGGACATTAATTTTAAGGAAAGACGCCTGTAACAGGAGAACTGCTCGTCTGCGTGGCATGTCATGCCACCTCCTAGAATATCATGTACCCCTGATACAATCTTCCAAATTTAAGAGGAGTACGTCATCTCGTTCTCGAGATATGGTCGACCTAGTTTCAATGAAAGACGCCTGTAGTAGGAGAACTGTTTGTCAGGCTGGCATAGTATGCCACCTCCAAGAAGGTCATATACCCCTGATAGAATGTTCCAAATATCAGAGGAGTATACCTTCTAGTTCTCGAGATGTGATGGACTTTAATTTTAAGGAAAGACGCCTGTAACAGGAGAACTGCTCGTCCGCCTGTAATGTCATGCCACCTCCTAGAATGTCATGTACGCCTGATAAAATGATCCAAATTTAAGAGGAGTATACATTCAAGTTCTCGAGATATGATGGACTTTAATTTTAAGGAAAGACGCCTGTAACAGGAGAACTGCTCGTCTGCGTGGCATGTCATGCCACCTCCTAGAATATCATGTACCCCTGTTACAATCTTCCAAATTTAAGAGGAGTACGTCATCTCGTTCTCGAGATATGGTCGACTTAGTTTCAATGAAAGACGCCTGTAGTAGGAGAACTGTTTGTCCGGCTGGCATAGTATGCCACCTCCAAGAAGGTCATATACCCCTGATAGAATGTTCCAAATATCAGAGGAGTATACCTTCTAGTTCTCGAGATATGATGGACTTTAATTTTAAGGAAAGACGCCTGTAACAGGAGAACTGCTCGTCTGCGTGGCATGTCATGCCACCTCCTAGAATATCATGTACCCCTGATACAATCTTCCAAATTTAAGAGGAGTACGTCATCTCTTTCTCGAGATATGGTCGACTTAGTTTCAATGAAAGACGCCTGTAGTAGGAGAACTGTTTGTCCGGCTGGCACAGTATGCCACCTCCAAGAAGGTCATATACCCCTGATAGAATGTTCCAAATATCAGAGGAGTATACTTTCTAGTTCTCGAGATATAATGGACTTTAATTTTAAGGAAAGACGCCTGTAACAGGAGAACTGCTCGTCCGACTGTAATGTCATGCCACCTCCTAGAATGTCATGTACGCCTGATAAAATGCTCCAAATTTAAGAGGAGTATACATTCAAGTTCTCGAGATATGATGGACTTTAATTTTAAGGAAAGACGCCTGTAACAGGAGAACTGTTCGTCTGCGTGGCATGTCATGCCACCTTCTAGAATATCATGTACCCCTGATACAATCTTCCAAATTTAAGAGGAGTACGTCATCTCGTTCTCGAGATATGGTCGACTTAGTTTCAATGAAAGACGCCTGCAGTAGGAGAACTGTTTGTCCGGCTGGCATAGTATGCTACCTCCAAGAAAGTCATATACCCCTGATAGAATGTTCCAAATATCAGAGGAGCATAACTTCTAGTTCTCGAGATATGATGGACTTTAATTTTAAGGAAAGACGCCTGTAACAGGAGAACTGCTCGTCCGCCTGTAATGTCATGCCACCTCCTCCTAAATGTGTTCTCGAGATATGATGGACTTTAATTTTAAGGAAAGACGCCTGTAACAGGAGAACTGCTCGTCTGCGTGGCATGTCATGCCACCTCCTAGAATATCATGTACCCCTGATACAATCTTCCAAATTTAAGAGGAGTACGTCATCTCGTTCTCGAGATATGGTCGACTTAGTTTCAATGAAAGACGCCTGTAGTAGGAGAACTGTTTGTCCGGCTGGCATAGTATGCCACCTCCAAGAAGGTCATATACCCCTGATAGAATTTTCCAAATATCAGAGGAGTATACCTTCTAGTTCTCGAGATATGATGGACTTTAATTTTAAGGAAAGACGCCTGTAACAGGAGAACTGCTCGTCCGCCTGTAATGTCATGCCACCTCCTAGAATGTCATGTACGCCTGATAAAATGCTCCAAATTTAAGAGCAGTATACATTCAAGTTCTCGAGATATGGTGGACTTTAATTTTAAGGAAAGACGCCTGTAACAGGAGAACTGCTCGTCCGCCTGTAATGTCATGCCACCTCCTAGAATGTCATGTACGCCTGATAAAATGCTCCAAATTTAAGAGGAGTATACATTCAAGTTCTCGAGATATGATGGACTTTAATTTTAAGGAAAGACGCCTGTAACAGGAGAACTGCTCGTCTGCGTGGCATGTCATGCCACCTCCTAGAATATCATGTACCCCTGATACAATCTTCCAAATTTAAGAGGAGTACGTCATCTCGTTCTCGAGATATGGTCGACTTAGTTTCAATGAAAGACGCCTGTAGTAGGAGAACTGTTTGTCCGGCTGGCATAGTATGCCACCTCCAAGAAGGTCATATACCCCTGATAGAATTTTCCAAATATCAGAGGAGTATACCTTCTAGTTCTCGAGATATGATGGACTTTAATTTTAAGGAAAGACGCCTGTAACAGGAGAACTGCTCGTCCGCCTGTAATGTCATGCCACCTCCTAGAATGTCATGTACGCCTGATAAAATGCTCCAAATTTAAGAGCAGTATACATTCAAGTTCTCGAGATATGGTGGACTTTAATTTTAAGGAAAGACGCCTGTAACAGGAGAACTGCTCGTCCGCCTGTAATGTCATGCCACCTCCTAGAATGTCATGTACGCCTGATAAAATGCTCCAAATTTAAGAGGAGTATACATTCTAGTTCTCGAGATATGATGGACTTTAATTTTAAGGAAAGACGCCTGTAACAGGAGAACTGCTCGTCTGCGTGGCATGTCATGCCACCTCCTAGAATATCATGTACCCCTGATACAATCTTCCAAATTTAAGAGGAGTACGTCATCTCGTTCTCGAGATATGGTCGACTTAGTTTCAATGAAAGACGCCTGTAGTAGGAGAACTGTTTGTCCGGCTGGCATAGTATGCCACCTCCAAGAAGGTCATATACCCCTGATAGAATGTTCCAAATATCAGAGGAGTATACCTTCTAGTTCTCGAGATATGATGGACTTTAATTTTAACGAAAGACGCCTGTAACAGGAGAACTGCTCGTCCGCCTGTAATGTCATGCCACCTCCTAGAATGTCATGTACGCCTGATAAAATGCTCCAAATTTAAGAGGAGTATACATTCAAGTTCTCGAGATATGATGGACTTTAATTTTAAGGAAAGACGCCTGTAACAGGAGAACTGCTCGTCTGCGTGGCATGTCATGCCACCTCCTAGAATATCATGTACCCCTGATACAATCTTCCAAATTTAAGAGGAGTACGTCATCTCGTTCTCGAGATATGGTCGACTTAGTTTCAATGAAAGACGCCTGTAGTAGGAGAACTGTTTGTCCGGCTGGCATAGTATGCCACCTCCAAGAAGGTCATATACCCCTGATAGAATGTTCCAAATATCAGAGGAGTATACCTTCTAGTTCTCGAGATATGATGGACTTTAATTATAAGGAAAGGCGCCTGTAACAGGAGAACTGCTCGTCCGCCTGTAATGTCATGCCACCTCCTAGAATGTCATGTACGCCTGATAAAATGCTCCAAATTTAAGAGGAGGATACATTCAAGTTCTCGAGATATGATGGACTTTAATTTTAAGGAAAGACGCCTGTAGTAGGAGAACTGTTTGTCCGGCTGGCATAGTATGCCACCTCCAAGAAGGTCATATACCCCTGATAGAATGTTCCAAATATCAGAGGAGTATACCTTCTAGTTCTCGAGATATGATGGACTTTAATTTTAAGGAAAGACGCCTGTAACAGGAGAACTGCTCGTCCGCCTGTAATGACATGCCACCTCCTAGAATGTCATGTACGCCTGATAAAATGCTCCAAATTTAAGAGGAGTATACATTCAAGTTCTCGAGATATGATGGACTTTAATTTCAAGGAAAGACGCCTGTAACAGGAGAACTGCTCGTCTGCGTGGCCTGTCATGCCACCTCCTAGAATATCATGTACCCCTGATACAATCTTCCAAATTTAAGAGGAGTACGTCATCTCGTTCTCGAGATATGGTTGACTTAGTTTCAATGAAAGACGCCTGTAGTAGGAGAACTGTTTGTCCGGCTGGCATAGTATGCCACCTCCAAGAAGGTCATATACCCCTGATAGAATGTTCCAAATATCAGAGGAGTATACCTTCTAGTTCTCGAGATATGATGGACTTTAATTTTTAAGGAAAGACGCCTGTAACAGGAGAACTGCTCGTCCGCCTGTAATGTCATGCCACCTCCTAGAATGTCATGTACGCCTGATAAAATGCTCCAAATTTAAGAGGAGTATACATACAAGTTCTCGAGATATGATGGACTTTAATTTTAAGGAAAGACGCCTGTAACAGGAGAACTGCTCGTCTGCGTGGCATGTCATGCCACCTCCTAGAATATCATGTACCCCTGATACAATCTTCCAAATTTAAGAGGAGTACGTCATCTCGTTCTCGAGATATGGTCGACTTAGTTTCAATGAAAGACGCCTGTAGTAGGAGAACTGTTTGTCCGGCTGGCATAGTATGCCACCTCCAAGAAGGTCATATACCCCTGATAGAATGTTCCAAATATCAGAGGAGTATACCTTCTAGTTCTCGAGATATGATGGACTTTAATTTTAAGGAAAGACGCCTGTAACAGGAGAACTGCTCGTCTGCGTGGCATGTCATGCCACCTCCTAGAATATCATGTACCCCTGATACAATCTTCCAAATTTAAGAGGAGTACGTCATCTCGTTCTCGAGATATGGTCGACTTAGTTTCAATGAAAGACGCCTGCAGTAGGAGAACTGTTTGTCCGGCAGGCATAGTATGCTACCTCCAAGAAGGTCATATACCCCTGATAGAATGTTCCAAATATCAGTGGAGTATACCTTCTAGTTCTCGAGATATGATGGACTTTAATTATAAGGAAAGACGCCTGTAACAGGAGAACTGCTCGTCCGCCTGTAATGTCATGCCACCTCCTAGAATGTCATGTACGCCTGATAAAATGCTCCAAATTTAAGAGGAGTATACATTCAAGTTCTCGAGATATGATGGACTTTAATTTTAAGGAAAGACGCCTGTAACACGAGAACTGCTCGTCTGCGTGGCCTGTCATGCCACCTCCTAGAATATCATGTACCCCTGATACAATCTTCCAAATTTAAGAGGAGTACGTCATCTCGTTCTCGAGATATGGTCGACTTAGTTTCAATGAAAGACGCCTGTAGTAGGAGAACTGTTTGTCCGGCTGGCATAGTATGCCACCTCCAAGAAGGTCATATACCCTGATAGAATGTTCCAAATATCAGAGGAGTATACCTTCTAGTTCTCGAGATATGATGGACTTTAATTTTAAGGAAAGACGCCTGTAACAGGAGAACTGCTCGTCCGCCTGTAATGTCATGCCACCTCCTAGAATGTCATGTACGCCTGATAAAATGCTCCAAATTTAAGAGGAGTATACATTCAAGTTCTCGAGATATGATGGACTTTAATTTTAAGGAAAGACGCCTGTAACAGGAGAACTGCTCGTCTGCGTGGCATGTCATGCCACCTCCTAGAATATCATGTACCCCTGATACAATCTTTCAAATTTAAGAGGAGTACGTCATCTCGTTCTCGAGATATGGTCGACTTAGTTTCAATGAAAGACGCCTGTAGTAGGAGAACTGTTTGCCCGGCTGGCATAGTATGCCACCTCCAAGAAGGTCATATACCCCTGATAGAATGTTCCAAATATCAGAGGAGTATACCTTCTAGTTCTCGAGATATGATGGACTTTAATTTTAAGGAAAGACGCCTGTAACAGGAGAACTGCTCGTCCGCCTGTAATGTCATGCCACCTCCTAGAATGTCATGTACGCCTAATAAAATGCTCCAAACTTAAGAGGAGTATACATTCAAGTTCTCGAGATATGATGTACTTTAATTTTAAGGAAAGACGCCTGTAACAGGAGAACTGCTCGTCTGCGTGGCATGTCATGCCACCTCCTAGAATATCATGTACCCCTGATACAATCTTCCAAATTTAAGAGGAGTACGTCATCTCGTTCTCGAGATATGGTCGACTTAGTTTCAATGAAAGACGCCTGTAGTAGGAGAACTGTTTGTCCGGCTGGCATAGTGTGCCACCTCCAAGAAGGTCATATACCCCTGATAGAATGTTCCAAATATCAGAGGAGTATACCTTCTAGTTCTCGAGATATGATGGACTTTAATTTTAAGGAAAGACGCCTGTAACAGGAGAAATGCTCGTCCGCCTGTAATGTCATGCCACCTCCTAGAATGTCATGTACGCCTGATAAAATGCTCCAAATTTAAGAGGAGTATACATTCAAGTTCTCGAGATATGATGGACTTTAATTTTAAGAAAAGTCGCCTGTAACAGGAGAACTGCTCGTCTGCGTGGCATGTCATGCCACCCCCTAGAATATCATGTACCCCTGATACAATCTTCCAAATTTAAGAGGAGTACGTCATCTCGTTCTCGAGATATGGTCGACTTAGTTTCAATGAAAGACGCCTGTAGTAGGAGAACTGTTTGTCCGGCTGGCATAGTATGCCACCACCAAGAAGATCGTATACCCCTGATAGAATGTTCCAAATATCAGAGGAGTATACCTTCTAGTTCTCGAGATATGATGGACTTTAATTTTAAGGAAAGACGCCTGTAACAGGAGAACTGCTCGTCTGCGTGGCATGTCATGCCACCTCCTAGAATATCATGTACCCCTGATACAATCTTCCAAATTTAAGAGGAGCACGTCATCTCGTTCTCGAGATATGGTCGACTTAGTTTCAATGAAAGACGCCTGTAGTAGGAGAACTGTTTGTCCGGCTGGCATAGTATGCCACCTCCAAGAAGGTCATATACCCCTGATAGAATGTTCCAAATATCAGAGGAGTATACCTTCTAGTTCTCGAGATATGATGGACTTTAATTTTAAGGAAAGACGCCTGTAACAGGAGGACTGCTCGTCCACCAGTAATGTCATGCCACCTCCTAGAAGGTCATATACCCCTGATAGAATGTTCCAAATATCAGAGGAGTATAAGTTCTAGTTCTCGAGATATGATGGACTTTAATTTTAAGGAAAGACGCCTGTAACAGGAGAACTGCTCGTCTGCGTGGCATGTCATGCCACCTCCTAGAATATCATGTACCCCTGATACAATCTTCCAAATTTAAGAGGAGTACGTCATCTCGTTCTCGAGATATGGTCGACTTAGTTTCAATGAAAGACGCCTGTAGTAGGAGAACTGTTTGCCCGGCTGGCATAGTATGCCACCTCCAAGAAGTCATATAAGCCTGATAGAATGTTCCAAATATCAGAGGAGTATACCTTCTAGTTCTCGAGATATGATGGACTTTAATTTTAAGGAAAGACGCCTGTAACAGGAGAACTGCTCGTCCGCCTGTAATGTCATGCCACCTCCTAGAATGTCATGTACGCCTGATAAAATACTCCAAATTTAAGAGGAGTATACATTCAAGTTCTCGAGATATGATGGACTTTAATTTTAAGGAAAGACGCCTGTAACAGGAGAACTGCTCGTCTGCGTGGCATGTCATGCCACCTCCTAGAATATCATGTACCCCTGATACAATCTTCCAAATTTAAGAGGAGTACGTCATCTCGTTCTCGAGATATGGTCGACTTAGTTTCAATGAAAGACGCCTGTAGTAGGAGAACTGTTTGTCCGGCTGGCATAGTATGCCACCTCCAAGAAGGTCATATACCCCTGATAGAAGGTTCCAAATATCAGAGGAGTATACCTTCTAGTTCTCGAGATATGATGGACTTTAATTTTAAGGAAAGACGCCTGTAACAGGAGAACTGCTCGTCTTCGTGGCATGTCATGCCACCTCCTAGAATATCATGTACACCTGATACAATCTTCCAAATTTAAGAGGAGTACGTCATCTCGTTCTCGAGATATGGTCGACTTAGTTTCAATGAAAGACGCCTGTAGTAGGAGAACTGTTTGTCCGGCTGGCATAGTATGCCACCTCCAAGAAGGTCATATACCCCTGATAGAATGTTCCAAATATCAGAGGAGTATACCTTCTAGTTCTCGAGATATGATGGACTTTAATTTTAAGGAAAAGACGCCTGTAACAGGAGAACTGCTCGTCCGCCTGTAATGTCATGCCACCTCCTAGAATGTCATGTACGCCTGATAAAATGCTCCAAATTTAAGAGGAGTATACATTCAAGTTCTCGAGATATGATGGACTTTAATTTTAAGGAAAGACGCCTGTAACAGGAGAACTGCTCGTCTGCGTGGCATGTCATGCCACCTCCTAGAATATCATGTACCCCTGATACAATCTTCCAAATTTAAGAGGAGTACGTCATCTCGTTCTCGTGATATGGTCGACTTAGTTTCAATGAAAGACGCCTGTAGTAGGAGAACTGTTTGCCCGGCTGGCATAGTATGCCACCTCCAAGAAGGTCATATACCCCTGATAGAATGTTCCAAATATCAGAGGAGTATACCTTCCAGTTCTCGAGATATGATGGACTTTAATTTTAAGGAAAGACGCCTGTAACAGGAGAACTGCTCGTCCGCCTGCAATGTCATGCCACCTCCTAGAATGTCATGTACGCCTGATAAAATGCTCCAAATTTAAGAGGAGTATACATTCAAGTTCTCGAGATATGATGTACTTTAATTTTAAGGAAAGACGCCTGTAACAGGAGAACTGCTCGTCTGCGTGGCATGTCATGCCACCTCCTAGAATATCATGTACCCCTGATACAATCTTCCAAATTTAAGAGGAGTACGTCATCTCGTTCTCGAGATATGGTCGACTTAGTTTCAATGAAAGACGCCTGTAGTAGGAGAACTGTTTGTCCGGCTGGCATAGTGTGCCACCTCCAAGAAGGTCATATACCCCTGATAGAATGTTCCAAATATCAGAGGAGTATACCTTCTAGTTCTCGAGATATGATGGATTTTAATTTTAAGGAAAGACGCCTGTAACAGGAGAACTGCTCGTCCGCCTGTAATGTCATGCCACCTCCTAGAATGTCATGTACGCCTGATAAAATGCTCCAAATTTAAGAGGAGTATACATTCAAGTTCTCGAGATATGATGGACTTTAATTTTAAAAAAAGACGCCTGTAACAGGAGAACTGCTCGTCTGCGTGGCATGTCATGCCACCCCCTAGAATATCATGTACCCCTGATACAATCTTCCAAATTTAAGAGGAGTACGTCATCTCGTTCAGGAGATATGGTCGACTTAGTTTCAATGAAAGACGCCTGTAGTAGGAGAACTGTTTGTCCGGCTGGCATAGTATGCCACCTCCAAGAAGATCGTATACCCCTGATAGAATGTTCCAAATATCAGAGGAGTATACCTTCTAGTTCTCGAGATATGATGGACTTTAATTTTAAGGAAAGACGCCTGTAACAGGAGAACTGCTCGTCTGCGTGGCATGTCATGCCACCTCCTAGAATATCATGTACCCCTGATACAATCTTCCAAATTTAAGAGGAGTACGTCATCTCGTTCTCGAGATATGGTCGACTTAGTTTCAATGAAAGACGCCTGTAGTAGGAGAACTGTTTGTCTGGCTGGCATAGTATGCCACCTCCAAGAAGGTCATATACCCCTGATAGAATGTTCCAAATATCAGAGGAGTATACCTTCTAGTTCTCGAGATATGATGGACTTTAATTTTAAGGAAAGACGCCTGTAACAGGAGAACTGCTCGTCCACCTGTAATGTCATGCCACCTCCTAGAAGGTCATATACCCCTGATAGAATGTTCCAAATATCAGAGGAGTATAAGTTCTAGTTCTCGAGATATGATGGACTTTAATTTTAAGGAAAGACGCCTGTAACAGGAGAACTGCTCGTCTGCGTGGCATGTCATGCCACCTCCTAGAATATCATGTACCCCTGATACAATCTTCCAAATTTAAGAGGAGTACGTCATCTCGTTCTCGAGATATGGTCGACTTAGTTTCAATGAAAGACGCCTGTAGTAGGAGAACTGTTTGCCCGGCTGGCATAGTATGCCACCTCCAAGAAGGTCATATAAGCCTGATAGAATGTTCCAAATATCAGAGGAGTATACCTTCTAGTTCTCGAGATATGATGGACTTTAATTTTAAGGAAAGACGCCTGTAACAGGAGAACTGCTCGTCCGCCTGTAATGTCATGCCACCTCCTAGAATGTCATGTACGCCTGATAAAATGCTCCAAATTTAAGAGGAGTATACATTCAAGTTCTCGAGATATGATGGACTTTAATTTTAAGGAAAGACGCCTGTAACAGGAGAACTGCTCGTCTGCGTGGCATGTCATGCCACCTCCTAGAATATCATGTACCCCTGATACAATCTTCCAAATTTAAGAGGAGTAGGTCATCTCGTTCTCGAGATATGGTCGACTTAGTTTCAATGAAAGACGCCTGTAGTAGGAGAACTGTTTGTCCGGCTGGCATAGTATGCCACCTCCAAGAAGGTCATATACCCCTGATAGAATGTTCCAAATATCAGAGGAGTATACCTTCTAGTTCTCGAGATATGATGGACTTTAATTTTAAGGAAAGACGCCTGTAACAGGAGAACTCCTCGTCCGCCTGTAATGTCATGCCACCTCCTAGAATGTCATGTACGCCTGATAAAATGCTCCAAATTTAAGAGGAGTATACATTCAAGTTCTCGAGATATGATGGACTTTAATTTTAAGGAAAGACGCCTGTTACAGGAGAACTGCTCGTCTGCGTGGCATGTCATGCCACCTCCTAGAATATCATGTACCCCTGATACAATCTTCCAAATTTAAGAGGAGTACGTCATCTCGTTCTCGAGATATGGTCGACTTAGTTTCAATGAAAGACGCCTGTAGTAGGAGAACTGTTTGTCCGGCTGGCATAGTATGCCACCTCCAAGAAGGTCATATACCCCTGATAGAATGTTCCAAATATCAGAGGAGTATACCTTCTAGTTCTCGAGATATGATGGACTTTAATTTTAAGGAAAGACGCCTGTAACAGGAGAACTGCTCGTCCGCCTGTAATGTCATGCCACCTCCTAGAATGTCATGTACGCCTGATAAAATGCTCCAAATTTAAGCGGAGTATACATTCAAGTTCTGGAGATATGATGGACTTTAGTTTTAAGGAAAGACGCCTGTAACAGGAGAACTGCTCGTCTGCGTGGCATGTCATGCCACCTCCTAGAATATCATGTAACCCTGAAACAATCTTCCAAATTTAAGAGGAGTACGTCATCTCGTTCTCGAGATATGGTCGACTTAGTTTCAATGAAAGACGCCTGTAGTAGGAGAACTGTTTGTCCGGCTGGCATAGTATGCCACCTCCAAGAAGGTCATATACCCCTGATAGAATGTTCCAAATATCAGAGGAGTATACCTTCTAGTTCTCGAGATATGATGGACTTTAATTTTAAGGAAAGACGCCTGTAACAGGAGAACTGCTCGTCCGCCTGTAATGTCATGCCACCTCCTAGAATGTCATGTACGCCTGATAAAATGCTCCAAATTTAAGAGGAGTATACATTCAAGTTCTCGAGATATGATGGACTTTAATTTTAAGGAAAGACGCCTGTAACAGGAGAACTGCTCGTCTGCGTGGCATGTCATGCCACCTCCTAGAATATCATGTACCCCTGATACAATCTTCCAAATTTAAGAGGAGTACGTCATCTCGTTCTCGAGATATGGTCGACATAGTTTCAATGAAAGACGCCTGTAGTAGGAGAACTGTTTGTCCGGCTGGCATAGTATGTCACCTCCAAGAAGGTCATATACCCCTGATAGAATGTTCCAAATATCAGAGGAGTATACCTTCTAGTTCTCGAGATATGATGGACTTTAATTTTAAGGAAAGACGCCTGTAACAGGAGAACTGCTCGTCCGCCTGTAATGTCATGCCACCTCCTAGAATGTCATGTACGCCTGATAAAATGCTCCAAATTTAAGAGGAGTATACATTCAAGTTCTCGAGATATGATGGACTTTAATTTTAAGGAAAGACGCCTGTAACAGGAGAACTGCTCGTCTGCGTGGCACGTCATGCCACCTCCTAGAATATCATGTACCCCTGATACAATATTCCAAATTTAAGAGGAGTACGTCATCTCATTCTCGAGATATGGTCGACTTAGTTTCAATGAAAGACGCCTGTAGTAGGAGAACTGTTTGTCCGGCTGGCATAGTATGCCACCTCCAAGAAGTTCATATACCCCTGATAGAATGTTCCAAATATCAGAGGAGTATACCCTCTAGTTCTCGAGATATGATGGACTCTAATTTTAAGGAAAGACGCCTGTAACAGGAGAACTGCTCGTCCGCCTGTAATGTCATGCCACCTCCAAGAAGGTCATATACCCCTGATAGAATGTTCCAAATATCAGAGGAGTATACCTTCTAGTTCTCGAGACATGATGGACTTTAACTTTAAGGAAAGACGCCTGTAACAGGAGAACTGCTCGTCCGCCTGTAATGTCATGCCACCTCCTAGAATGTCATGTACGCCTGATAAAATGCTCCAAATTTAAGAGGAGTATACATTCAAGTTCTCGAGATATGATGGACTTTAATTTTAAGGAAAGACGCCTGTAACAGGAGAACTGCTCGTCTGCGTGGCATGTCATGCCACCTCCAAGAATATCATGTACCCCTGATACAATCTTCCAAATTTAAGAGGAGTACGTCATCTCGTTCTCGAGATATGGTCGACTTAGTTTCAATGAAAGACGCCTGTAGTAGGAGAACTGTTTGTCCGGCTGGCAAACTATGCCACCTCCAAGAAGGTCATATACCCCTGATAGAATGTTCCAAATATCAGAGGAGTATACCTTCTAGTTCTCGAGATATGATGGACTTTAATTTTAATGAAAGACGCCTGTAACAGGAGAACTGCTCGTCCGCCTGTAATGTCATGCCACCTCCTAGAATGTCATGTACTCCTGATAAGATGCTCCAAATTTAAGAGGAGTATACATTCAAGTTCTCGAGATATGATGTACTTTAATTTTAAGGAAAAACGCCTGTAACAGGAGAACTGCTCGTCTGCGTGGCATGTCATGCCACCTCCTAGAATATCATGTACCCCTGATACAATCTTCCAAATTTAAGAGGAGTACGTCATCTCGTTCTCGAGATATGGTCGACTTAGTTTCAATGAAAGACGCCTGTAGTAGGAGAACTGTTTGTCCGGCTGGCATTGTATGCCACCTCCAAGAAGGTCATATACCCCTGATAGAATGTTCCAAATATCAGAGGAGTATACCTACTAGTTCTCGAGATATGATTGACTTTAATTTTAAGGAAAGACGCCTGTAACAGGAGAACTGCTCGTCCGCCTGTAATGTCATGCCACCTCCTAGAATGTCATGTACGCCTGATAAAATGCTCCAAATTTAAGAGGAGTATACATTCAAGTTCTCGAGATATGATGGACTTTAATTTTAAGGAAAGACGCCTGTAACTGGAGAACTGCTCGTCTGCGTGACATGTCATGCCACCTCCTAGAATACCATGAACCCCTGATACAATCTTCCAAATTTAAGAGGAGTACGTCATCTCGTTCTCGAGATATGGTCGACTTAGTTTCAATGAAAGACGCCTGTAGTAGGAGAACTGTTTGTCCGGCTGGCATAGTATGCCACCTCCAAGAAGGTCATATACCCCTGATAGAATGTTCCAAATATCAGAGGAGTATACCTTCTAGTTCTCGAGATATGATGGACTTTAATTTTAAGGAAAGACGCCTGTAACAGGAGAACTGCTCGTCCGCCTGTAATGTCATGCCACCTCCTAGAATGTCATGTACGCCTGATAAAATGCTCCAAATTTAAGCGGAGTATACATTCAAGTTCTGGAGATATGATGGACTTTAGTTTTAAGGAAAGACGCCTGTAACAGGAGAACTGCTCGTCTGCGTGGCATGTCATGCCACCTCCTAGAATATCATGTAACCCTGAAACAATCTTCCAAATTTAAGAGGAGTACGTCATCTCGTTCTCGAGATATGGTCGACTTAGTTTCAATGAAAGACGCCTGTAGTAGGAGAACTGTTTGTCCGGCTGGCATAGTATGCCACCTCCAAGAAGGTCATATACCCCTGATAGAATGTTCCAAATATCAGAGGAGTATACCTTCTAGTTCTCGAGATATGATGGACTTTAATTTTAAGGAAAGACGCCTGTAACAGGAGAACTGCTCGTCCGCCTGTAATGTCATGCCACCTCCTAGAATGTCATGTACGCCTGATAAAATGCTCCAAATTTAAGAGGAGTATACATTCAAGTTCTCGAGATATGATGGACTTTAATTTTAAGGAAAGACGCCTGTAACAGGAGAACTGCTCGTCTGCGTGGCATGTCATGCCACCTCCTAGAATATCATGTACCCCTGATACAATCTTCCAAATTTAAGAGGAGTACGTCATCTCGTTCTCGAGATATGGTCGACATAGTTTCAATGAAAGACGCCTGTAGTAGGAGAACTGTTTGTCCGGCTGGCATAGTATGTCACCTCCAAGAAGGTCATATACCCCTGATAGAATGTTCCAAATATCAGAGGAGTATACCTTCTAGTTCTCGAGATATGATGGACTTTAATTTTAAAGGAAAGACGCCTGTAACAGGAGAACTGCTCGTCCGCCTGTAATGTCATGCCACCTCCTAGAATGTCATGTACGCCTGATAAAATGCTCCAAATTTAAGAGGAGTATACATTCAAGTTCTCGAGATATGATGGACTTTAATTTTAAGGAAAGACGCCTGTAACAGGAGAACTGCTCGTCTGCGTGGCACGTCATGCCACCTCCTAGAATATCATGTACCCCTGATACAATATTCCAAATTTAAGAGGAGTACGTCATCTCATTCTCGAGATATGGTCGACTTAGTTTCAATGAAAGACGCCTGTAGTAGGAGAACTGTTTGTCCGGCTGGCATAGTATGCCACCTCCAAGAAGTTCATATACCCCTGATAGAATGTTCCAAATATCAGAGGAGTATACCCTCTAGTTCTCGAGATATGATGGACTCTAATTTTAAGGAAAGACGCCTGTAACAGGAGAACTGCTCGTCCGCCTGTAATGTCATGCCACCTCCAAGAATGTCATATACCCCTGATAGAATGTTCCAAATATCAGAGGAGTATACCTTCTAGTTCTCGAGACATGATGGACTTTAACTTTAAGGAAAGACGCCTGTAACAGGAGAACTGCTCGTCCGCCTGTAATGACATGCCACCTCCTAGAATGTCATGTACGCCTGATAAAATGCTCCAAATTTAAGAGGAGTATACATTCAAGTTCTCGAGATATGATGGACTTTAATTTTAAGGAAAGACGCCTGTAACAGGAGAACTGCTCGTCTGCGTGGCATGTCATGCCACCTCCAAGAATATCATGTACCCCTGATACAATCTTCCAAATTTAAGAGGAGTACGTCATCTCGTTCTCGAGATATGGTCGACTTAGTTTCAATGAAAGACGCCTGTAGTAGGAGAACTGTTTGTCCGGCTGGCAAACTATGCCACCTCCAAGAAGGTCATATACCCCTGATAGAATGTTCCAAATATCAGAGGAGTATACCTTCTAGTTCTCGAGATATGATGGACTTTAATTTTAATGAAAGACGCCTGTAACAGGAGAACTGCTCGTCCGCCTGTAATGTCATGCCACCTCCTAGAATGTCATGTACGCCTGATAAGATGCTCCAAATTTAAGAGGAGTATACATTCAAGTTCTCGAGATATGATGTACTTTAATTTTAAGGAAAACGCCTGTAACAGGAGAACTGCTCGTCTGCGTGGCATGTCATGCCACCTCCTAGAATATCATGTACCCCTGATACAATCTTCCAAATTTAAGAGGAGTACGTCATCTCGTTCTCGAGATATGGTCGACTTAGTTTCAATGAAAGACGCCTGTAGTAGGAGAACTGTTTGTCCGGCTGGCATTGTATGCCACCTCCAAGAAGGTCATATACCCCTGATAGAATGTTCCAAATATCAGAGGAGTATACCTACTAGTTCTCGAGATATGATGGACTTTAATTTTAAGGAAAGACGCCTGTAACAGGAGAACTGCTCGTCCGCCTGTAATGTCATGCCACCTCCTAGAATGTCATGTACGCCTGAAAAAATGCTCCAAATTTAAGAGGAGTATACATTCAAGTTCTCGAGATATGATGGACTTTAATTTTAAGGAAAGACGCCTGTAACAGGAGAACTGCTTGTCTGCGTGGCATGTCATGCCACCTCCTAGAATATCATGTACCCCTGATACAATCTTCCAAATTTAAGAGGAGTACGTCATCTCGTTCTCGAGATATGGTCGACTTAGTTTCAATGAAAGACGCCTGCAGTAGGAGAACTGTTTGTCCGGCTGGCATAGTATGCCACCTCCAAGAAGGTCATATACCCCTGATAGAATGTTCCAAATATCAGAGGAGTATACCTTCTAGTTCTCGAGATATGATGGACTTTAATTTTAAGGAAAGACGCCTGTAACAGGAGAACTGCTCGTCCGCCTGTAATGTCATGCCACCTCCTAGAATGTCATGTACGCCTGATACAATCTTCCAAATTTAAGAGGAGTACGTCATCTCGTTCTCGAGATATGATGGACTTAGTTTCAATGAAAGACGCCTGTAACAGGAGAACTGTTTGTCCGGCTGGCATGTATGCCACCTCCTAGAATATCATATACCCCTGATAGAATGTTCCAAATATCAGAGGAGTATACCTTCTAGTTCTCGAGATATGATGGACTTTAATTTTAAGATAAGACGCCTGTAACAGGAGAACTGCTTGTCCGCCTGTAATGACATGCAACCTCCTAGAATGTCATGTACGCCTGATAAAATGCTCCAAATTTAAAGAGGAGTATACATTCAAGTTCTCGAGATATGATGGACTTTAATTTTAAGGAAAGACGCCTGTAACAGGAGAACTGCTCGTCTGCGTGGCATGTCATGCCACCTCCTAGAATATCATGTACCCCTGATACAATCTTCCAAATTTAAGAGGAGTACGTCATCTCGTTCTCGAGATATGGTCGACTTAGTTTCAACGAAAGACGCCTGTAGTAGGAGAACTGTTTGTCCGGCTGGCATAGTATTCCACCTCCAAGAAGGTCATATACCCCTGATAGAATGTTCCAAATATCAGAGGAGTATACCTTCTAGTTCTCGAGATATGATGGACTTTAATTTTAAGGAAAGACGCCTGTAACAGGAGAACTGCTCGTCCGCCTGTAATGTCATGCCACCTCCTAGAATGTCATGTACGCCTGATAAAATGCTCCAAATTTAAGAGGAGTATACATTCAAGTTCTCGAGATATGATGGACTTTAATTTTAAGGAAAGACGCCTGTAACAGGAGAACTGCTCGTCTGCGTGGCATGTCATGCCACCTCCCTAGAATATCATGTACCCCTGATACAATCTTCCAAATTTAAGAGGAGTACGTCATCTCGTTCTCGAGATATGGTCGACTTAGTTTCAATGAAAGACGCCTGTAGTTGGAGAACTGTTTGTCCGGCTGGCATAGTATGCCACCTCCAAGAAGGTCATATACCCCTGATAGAATGTTCCAAATATCAGAGGAGTATACATTCTAGTTCTCGAGATATGATGGACTTTAATTTTAAGGAAAGACGCCTGTAACAGGAGAACTGCTCGTCCGCCTGTAATGTCATCCCACCTCCTAGAATGTCATGTACGCCTGATAAAATGTTCCAAATTTAAGAGGAGTATACATTCAAGTTCTCGAGATATGATGGACTTTAATTTTAAGGAAAGACGCCTGTAACAGGAGAACTGCTCGTCTGCGTGGCATGTCATGCCACCCCCTAGAATATCATGTACCCCTGATACAATCTTCCAAATTTAAAGGGAGTACGTCATCTCGTTCTCGAGATATGGTCGACTTAGTTTCAATGAAAGACGCCTGTAGTAGGAGAACTGTTTGTCCGGCTGGCATAGTATGCCACCTCCAAGAAGGTCATATACCCCTGATAGAATGTTCCAAATATCAGAGGAGTATACCTTCTAGTTCTCGAGATATGATGGACTTTAATTTTTAAGGAAAGACGCCTGTAACAGGAGAACTGCTCGTCCGCCTGTAATGTCATACCACCTCCTAGAATGTCATGTACGCCTGATAAAATGCTCCAAATTTAAAGAGGAGTATACATTCAAGTTCTCGAGATATGATGGACTTTAATTTTAAGGAAAGACGCCTGTAACAGGAGAACTGCTCGTCTGCGTGGCATGTCATGCCACCTCCTAGAATATCATGTACCCCTGATACAATCTTCCAAATTTAAGAGGAGTACGTCATCTCGTTCTCGAGATATGGTCGACTTAGTTTCAATGAAAGACGCCTGTAGTAGGAGAACTGTTTGTCCGGCTGGCATAGTATGCCACCTCAAAGAAGGTCATATACCCCTGATAGAATGTTCCAAATATCAGAGGAGTATACCTTCTAGTTCTCGAGATATGATGGACTTTAATTTTTAGGAAAGACGCCTGTAACAGGAGAACTGCTCGTCCGCCTGTAATGTCATGCCACCTCCTAGAATGTCATGTACGCCTGATAAAATGCTCCAAATTTAAGAGGAGTATACATTCAAGTTCTCGAGATATGATGGACTTTAATTTTAAGGAAAGACGCCTGTAACAGGAGAACTGCTCGTCTGCGTGGCATGTCATGCCACCTCCTAGAATATCATGTACCCCTGATACAATCTTCCAAATTTAAGAGGAGTACGTCATCTCGTTCTCGAGATATGGTCGACTTAGTTTCAATGAAAGACGCCTGTAGTAGGAGAACTGTTTGTCCAGCTGGCATAGTGGAGTATACATTCAAGTTCTCGAGATATGATGGACTTTAATTTTAAAGGAAAGACGCCTGTAACAGGAGAACTGCTCGTCTGCGTGGCATGTCATGCCACCTCCTAGAATATCATGTACCCCTGATACAATCTTCCAAATTTAAAAGGAGTACGTCATCTCGTTCTCGAGATATGGTCGACTTAGTTTCAATGAAAGACGCCTGTAGTAGGAGAACTGTTTGTCCGGCTGGCATAGTATGCCACCTCCAAGAAGGTCATATACCCCTGATAGAATGTTCCAAATATCAGAGGAGTATACCTTCTAGTTCTCGAGATATGATGGACTTTAATTTTTAAGGAAAGACGCCTGTAACAGGAGAACTGCTCGTCCGTCTGTAATGTCATGCCACCCTCCTAGAATGTCATGTACGCCTGATAAAAATGCTCCAAATTTAAGAGGAGTATACATTCAAGTTCTCGAGATATGATGGACTTTAATTTTAAGGAAAGACATACTGTAACAGGAGAACTGCTCGTCTGCGTGGCATGTCATGCCACCTCCTAGAATATCATGTACCCTTGATTACAATCTTCCAAATTTAAGGAGTACGTCATCTCGTTCTCGAGATATGGTCGACTTAATTTCAATGAAAGACATGTAGTAGGAGAACTGTTTGTCCGGCTGGCATGTATACCACCTCCAAGAAGGTCATATACCCCTGATAGAATGTTCCAAATATCAGAGGAGTATACCTTCTAGTTCTCGAGATATGATGGACTTTAATTTTAAGGAAAGACGCCTGTAACAGGAGAACTGCTCGTCCGCCTGTAATGTCATGCCACCTCCTAGAATGTCATGTACGCCTGATAAAATGCTCCAAATTTAAGAGGAGTATACATTCAAGTTCTCGAGATATGATGGACTTTAATTTTAAGGAAAGACGCCTGTAACAGGAGAACTGCTCGTCTGCGTGGCATGTCATTACACCTCCTAGAATATCATGTACCCTGATACAATCT
>JAUCMO010000140.1:0-11364 GCA_032399605.1 Melipona beecheii | reverse complement strand
GTACCAAATTTAAGAGGAGCATACATTCAAGTTCTCGAGATATGATGGACTTTAATTTTAAGGAAAGACGCCTGTAACAGGAGAACTGCTCGTATGCCTGTCATGTCATGCCACCTCCTAGAATGTCATGTACCCCTGATACAATGTTCCAAATTTAAGAGGAGTACGTCATCTCGTTCTCGAGATATGATCGACTTAGTTTCAATGAAAGACGCCTGTAGTAGGAGAACTGTTTGTCCGGCTGGCATAGTATGCCACCTCCAAGAATGTCATATACCCCTGATAGAATGTTCCAAATATCAGAGGAGTATACCTTCTAGTTCTCGAGATATGATGGACTTTAATTTTAAGGAAAGACGCCTGTAACAGGAGAACTGCTGGTCTGCCTGGCATGCCATGCCACCTCCTAGAATGTCATGTACGCCTGATACAATGTTCCAAATTTAAGAGGAGTATACCTTCTAGTTCTCGAGATATGATGGACTTTAATTTTTTAAGGAAAGACGCCTGTAGTAGGAGAACTGTTTGTCCGGCTGGCATAGTATGCCACCTCCTAGAATGTCATATACCCCTGATAGAATGTTCCAAATTTAAGAGGAGTATACCATCTCGTTCTCGAGATATGATGGACTTTAATTTCAATGAAAGACGCCTGTAACAGGAGAACTGTTTGTCTGCCTGGCATGTCATGCCACCACCTCCAAGAATGTCATGTACCCCTGATACAATGTTCCAAATTAAGAGGAGTATACATCTAGTTCTCGAGATATGATGGACTTTAGTTTAAGGAAAGACGCCTGTAACAGGAGAACTGTTTGTCCGCCTGGCATGTATGCCACCTCCTAGAATGTCATATACCCCTGATACAATGTTCCAAATTTAAGAGGAGTATACCTTCTAGTTCTCGAGATATGATGGACTTTAATTTTAAGGAAAGACGCCTGTAACAGGAGAACTGCTTTGTCTGCCTGGCATGCCATGCCACCTCCTAGAATGTCATGTACCCCTGATACAATGTTCCAAATTTAAGAGGAGTATACATTCTAGTTCTCGAGATATGATGGACTTAGTTTTAATGAAAGACGCCTGTAACAGGAGAACTGTTTGTCCGGCTGGCATAGTATGCCACCTCCTAGAATGTCATATACCCCTGATAGAATGTTCCAAATTTAAGAGGAGTACGTCATCTCGTTCTCGAGATATGATGGACTTTAGTTTCAAAGAAAGACGCCTGTAACAGGAGAACTGCTTGTCCGGCTGGCATGTCATGCCACCTCCTAGAATGTCATGTACCCCTGATACAATGTTCCAAATTTAAGAGGAGTACGTCATTCTCGTTCTCGAGATATGATGGACTTTAATTTCAATGGAAAGACGCCTGTAGTAGGAGAACTGTTTGTCCGGCCTGGCATGCCATGCCACCTCCTAGAATGTCATATACCCCTGATAGAATGTTCCAAATATCAGAGGAGTATACCTTCTCGTTCTCGAGATATGATGGACTTTAATTTTAAGGAAAGACGCCTGTAACAGGAGAACTGCTCGTCCGCCTGTCATGTCATGCCACCTCCTAGAATGTCATGTACCCCTGATACAATGTTCCAAATTTAAGAGGAGTACGTCATCTCGTTCTCGAGATATGATGGACTTTAGTTTCAAAGAAAGACGCCTGTAGTAGGAGAACTGTTTGTCCGGCTGGCATAGTATGCCACCTCCAAGAAGGTCATATACCCCTGATAGAATGTTCCAAATATCAGAGGAGTATACCTTCTAGTTCTCGAGATATGATGGACTTTAATTTTAAGGAAAGACGCCTGTAACAGGAGAACTTGTGGTCTGCCTGGCATGCCATTCCACCTCCTAGAATGTCATGTACGCCTGATACAATGTTCCAAATTTAAGAGGAGCATACATTCAAGTTCTCGAGATATGATGACTTTAATTTTAAGGAAAGACGCCTGTAACAGGAGAACTGCTCGTCTGCGTGGCATGTCATGCCACCTCCTAGAATGTCATGTACCCCTGATACAATGTTCCAAATTTAAGAGGAGTACGTCATCTCGTTATCGAGATATGATCGACTTAGTTTCAATGAAAGACGCCTGTAGCAGGAGAACTTGTGGTCTGCCTGGCATGCCATGCCACCTCCTAGAATGTCATGTACGCCTGATACAATGTACCAAATTTAAGAGGAGCATACATTCAAGTTCTCGAGATATGATGGACTTTAATTTTAAGGAAAGACGCCTGTAACAGGAGAACTGCTCGTCTGCCTGGCATGTCATGCCACCTCCTAGAATGTCATGTACCCCTGATACAATGTTCCAAATTTAAGAGGAGTACGTCATCTCGTTCTCGAGATATGATCGACTTAGTTTCAATTAAAGACGCCTGTAGTAGGAGAACTGTTTGTCCGGCTGGCATAGTATGCCACCTCCAAGAAGGTCATATACCCCTGATAGAATGTTCCAAATATCAGAGGAGTATACCTTCTAGTTCTCGAGATATGATGGACTTTAGTTTATGGAAAGACGCCTGTAACAGGAGAACTGTTTGTCGTATGCCTGGCATGTCATGCCACCTCCTAGAATGTCATGTACCCCTGATACAATGTTCCAAATTTAAGAGGAGTACGTCATCTCGTTCTCGAGATATGATGGACTTTAATTTTAAGGAAAGACGCCTGTAGTAGCTGGCATAGTGGCATAGTCATATACCCCTGCTCATAGAGGAGTATACGAGAGTTCTCAAATCATGGATGCCATGGAAAGACTAGGAATGTCATGTCCGCCTGTACAGGAGAACTGTTCGTCCAAATGAATGAATCGCCTGTATGCCTGCTCATGTCATGCCACCTCCTAGAATGTCATGTACGCCTGATACAATGTTCCAAATTTAAGAGGAATGTCATCTGTTCTCGAGATATGATCGACTTTAGTTTCAATGAAAGACGCCTGTAGGAGAACTGTTTGTCCGGCTGGCATAGTATGCCACCTCCAAGGTCATATACCCTGATAGAATGTTCCAAATATCAGAGGAGTATACCTCTAGTTCGAGATATGATGGACTTTAATTTTAAGGAAAGACGCCTGTAACAGGAGAACTGCTCGTATGCCTGTCATGTCATGCCACCTCCTAGAATGTCATGTACCCCTGATACAATGTTCCAAATTTTAAGAAGAGTACGTCATCTCGTTCTCGAGATATGATCGACTTAGTTTCAATGAAAGACGCCCAGTAGGAGAACTGTTTGTCCGGCTGGCATATAGTGCCACCTCCAAGAAGGTCATATACCCCTGATAGAATGTTCCAAATATCAGGAGGAGTATACCCTTCTAGTTCTCGAGATATGATGGACCTTAATTTATGGAAAGACGCCTGTAACAGGAGAACTTCTGGTATGCTCGGCGTGAAATGCCACCTCCTAGAATGTCATGTACGCCTGATACATGTTCCAAATTTTCCAGAGGAGTATACCTCTAGTTCTCGAGATATGATGGACTTTACTCTTAAGGAAAGACGCCTGTACAGGAGAACTGTTTGTCCGGCCGGCATGGTACATGCCACCTCCAAGAAGGTCATATACCCCTGATAGAATGTTCCAAATATCAGAGAGTATACCATCTAGTTCTCGAGAGATATGATGGACCTTAATTCTTTAAGGAAAGACGCCTGTAACAGGAGAACTGCTTGTATGCCTGGCATGTCATGCCACCTCCTAGAATGTCATATACCCCCTGATACAATGTTCAAAATTTAAGAGGAGTACGTCATCTCTGTCCTCGAGGATATGATGAATTTTAGTTTCAAATGAAAAGACGCCTGTAGTAGGAGAACTGTTTGTCTGGCTGGCATAGTATGCCACCTCCATGAAGGTCATATACCCATGATAGAATGTTCCAAATATCAGAGGAGTATACCTTCTAGTTCTCGAGATATGATGGACTTTAATTTTGGAAGAAAAGACGCCTGTAAATAGGGAGAACTGCTGGTATGCCTGTCGTGAAATGCCACCCAAGAATGTCATGTAAAATGCCTGATACAATGTTCAAATTTAAGAGGGAGTATACCTTCTAGTTCTCGAGATATGATGGACTTGACTTAAGGAAAGACGCCCAGGTAGGAGAACTGCTCGTGTCCGGCTGGCATGTCATGCCACCTCCAAGAAGGTCATATACCCCCGATAGAATGTTCCAAATATTAAGAGGAGTATACCTTCTAGTTCTCGAGATATGATGGACTTAATTTTTGAAAGACGCCTGGTAACAGGAGAACTGTTTGTCCGCCTGTCATGTCATGCTACCTCCTAGAATGTCATGTACCCCTGATAGAATGTTCCAAATTTAAGAGGAGTATATCATCTCGTTCTCGAGATATGATCGACTTAGTTTAATGAAAGACGCCTGTAACAGGAGAACTGTTTGTCCGGCTACATGGTATGCCACCTCCAAGAATGTCATATACCCCTGATAGAATGTTCCAAATATCAGAGGAGTATACATTCAAGTTCTCGAGATATGATGGACTTTTAATTTATGGAAAGACGCCTGTAACAGGAGAACTTGAGTCAGCCTGGAGAATGCCGCGCCACCTCCTAGAATGTCATGTACGCCTGATACAATGTTCCAAATTTAAGAGGAGTATACCTTCTAGTTCTCGAGATATGATGGACTTAGTTTTAAGGAAAGACGCCTGTACAGGAGAACTGTTTGTCCTGGCTGGCATAGTATGCCACCTCCAAGAAGGTCATACCCCGATAGAATGTTCCAAATTTCAGAGGAGTATACCTTCTCTGTCTCGAGATATGATGGACTTTAGTTTAATGAAAGACGCCTGTAACAGGAGAATTGTTTTGTCTGGCTGGCGTGCCATCCACCCTCCTAGAATGTCATGTACGCCTGATACAATGTTCCAAATTTAAGAGGAGCATACCTCTTCTAGTTCCGAGATATGATGGACTTTAATTTTAAGGAAAGACGCCTGTAGCAGGAGAACTGTTTGTCCGGCTGGCATGTCATGCCACCTCCTAGAATGTCATGTACCCCTGATAGAATGTTCCAAATATCAGAGGAGTATACCTTCTAGTTCTCGAGATATGATGGACTTTAATTTTTAAGGAAAGACGCCTGTAACAGGAGAACTGCTCGTCTGCCTGTCATGTCATGCCACCTCCTAGAATGTCATGTACCCCTGATACAATGTTCCAAATTTAAGAGGAGTACGTCATCTCGTTCTCGAGATATGATCGACTTAGTTTCAATGAAAGACGCCTGTAGTAGGAGAACTGTTTGTCCGGCTGGCATAGTATGCCACCTCCAAGAAGGTCATATACCCCTGATAGAATGTTCCAAATATCAGAGGAGTATACCTTCTAGTTCTCGAGATATGATGGACTTTAATTTTTAAGGAAAGACGCCTGTAACAGGAGAACTGCTCGTCTGCCTGGCATGTCATGCCACCTCCTAGAATGTCATGTACGCCCTGATACAATGTTCCAAATTTAAGAGGAGTACGTCATCTCGTTCTCGAGATATGATCGACTTTAGTTTTTCAAAGGAAAGACGCCTGTAGTAGGAGAACTGTTTGTCCGGCTGGCATAGTATGCCACCTCCAAGAAGGTCATATACCCCTGATAGAATGTTCCAAATATCAGAGGAGTATACCTTCTAGTTCTCGAGATATGATGGACTTTAATTTTTAAGGAAAGACGCCTGTAACAGGAGAACTGCTGGTCTGCCTGGCATGTCATGCCACCTCCTAGAATGTCATGTACCCCTGATACAATGTTCCAAATTTAAGAGGAGTACGTCATCTCGTTCTCGAGATATGATCGACTTTAATTTTCAAAGGAAAGACGCCTGTAGTAGGAGAACTGTTTGTCCGGCTGGCATAGTATGCCACCTCCAAGAAGGTCATATACCCCTGATAGAATGTTCCAAATATCAGAGGAGTATACCTTCTAGTTCTCGAGATATGATGGACTTTAATTTTAAGGAAAGACGCCTGTAACAGGAGAACTGCTCGTCTGCCTGGCATGTCATGCCACCTCCTAGAATGTCATGTACCCCTGATACAATGTTCCAAATTTAAGAGGAGTACGTCATCTCGTTCTCGAGATATGATCGACTTAGTTTCAATGAAAGACGCCTGTAGTAGGAGAACTGTTTGTCCGGCTGGCATAGTATGCCACCTCCAAGAAGGTCATATACCCCTGATAGAATGTTCCAAATATCAGAGGAGTATACCTTCTAGTTCTCGAGATATGATGGACTTTAATTTTTAAGGAAAGACGCCTGTAACAGGAGAACTGCTGGTCTGCCTGGCATGCCATGCCACCTCCTAGAATGTCATGTACGCCTGATACAATGTTCCAAATTTAAGAGGAGTATACATTCTAGTTCTCGAGATATGATGGACTTTAATTTTAAGGAAAGACGCCTGTAACAGGAGAACTGCTCGTCTGCCTGGCATGTCATGCCACCTCCTAGAATGTCATGTACCCCTGATACAATGTTCCAAATTTAAGAGGAGTACGTCATCTCGTTCTCGAGATATGATCGACTTAGTTTCAATGAAAGACGCCTGTAGTAGGAGAACTGTTTGTCCGGCTGGCATAGTATGCCACCTCCAAGAAGGTCATATACCCCTGATAGAATGTTCCAAATATCAGAGGAGTATACCTTCTAGTTCTCGAGATATGATGGACTTTAATTTTAAGGAAAGACGCCTGTAACAGGAGAACTGCTCGTCTGCCTGGCATGTCATGCCACCTCCTAGAATGTCATGTACGCCCTGATACAATGTTCCAAATTTAAGAGGAGTATACATCTCTAGTTCTCGAGATATGATGGACTTTAGTTTCAAAGGAAAGACGCCTGTAGTAGGAGAACTGTTTGTCCGGCTGGCATAGTCATGCCACCTCCAAGAAGGTCATATACCCCCTGATAGAATGTTCCAAATATCAGAGGAGTATACCTTCTAGTTCTCGAGATATGATGGACTTTAATTTTAAGGAAAGACGCCTGTAACAGGAGAACTGCTGGTCTGCCTGGCATGCCATGCCACCTCCTAGAATGTCATGTACGCCCTGATACAATGTTCCAAATTTAAGAGGAGTATACATTCTAGTTCTCGAGATATGATGGACTTTTAATTTTTAAGGAAAGACGCCTGTAACAGGAGAACTGCTCGTCTGCCTGGCATGTCATGCCACCTCCTAGAATGTCATGTACCCCTGATACAATGTTCCAAATTTAAGAGGAGTACGTCATCTCGTTCTCGAGATATGATCGACTTAGTTTCAATGAAAGACGCCTGTAGTAGGAGAACTGTTTGTCCGGCTGGCATAGTATGCCACCTCCAAGAAGGTCATATACCCCTGATAGAATGTTCCAAATATCAGAGGAGTATACCTTCTAGTTCTCGAGATATGATGGACTTTAATTTTAAGGAAAGACGCCTGTAACAGGAGAACTGCTCGTCTGCCTGGCATGTCATGCCACCTCCTAGAATGTCATGTACCCCTGATACAATGTTCCAAATTTAAGAGGAGTACGTCATCTCGTTCTCGAGATATGATCGACTTTAGTTTTCAATGAAAGACGCCTGTAGTAGGAGAACTGTTTGTCCGGCTGGCATAGTATGCCACCTCCAAGAAGGTCATATACCCCTGATAGAATGTTCCAAATATCAGAGGAGTATACCTTCTAGTTCTCGAGATATGATGGACTTTAATTTTAAGGAAAGACGCCTGTAACAGGAGAACTGCTCGTCTGCCTGGCATGTCATGCCACCTCCTAGAATGTCATGTACGCCCTGATACAATGTTCCAAATTTAAGAGGAGTACGTCATCTCGTTCTCGAGATATGATCGACTTTAGTTTCAATGAAAGACGCCTGTAGTAGGAGAACTGTTTGTCCGGCTGGCATAGTATGCCACCTCCAAGAAGGTCATATACCCCTGATAGAATGTTCCAAATATCAGAGGAGTATACCTTCTAGTTCTCGAGATATGATGGACTTTAATTTTTAAGGAAAGACGCCTGTAACAGGAGAACTGCTCGTCTGCCTGGCATGTCATGCCACCTCCTAGAATGTCATGTACGCCCTGATACAATGTTCCAAATTTAAGAGGAGTACGTCATCTCGTTCTCGAGATATGATCGACTTTAGTTTCAATGAAAGACGCCTGTAGTAGGAGAACTGTTTGTCCGGCTGGCATAGTATGCCACCTCCAAGAAGGTCATATACCCCTGATAGAATGTTCCAAATATCAGAGGAGTATACCTTCTAGTTCTCGAGATATGATGGACTTTAATTTTAAGGAAAGACGCCTGTAACAGGAGAACTGTCTGGTCTGCCTGGCATGCCATGCCACCTCCTAGAATGTCATGTACGCCTGATACAATGTTCCAAATTTAAGAGGAGTATACATTCTAGTTCTCGAGATATGATGGACTTTAATTTTTAAGGAAAGACGCCTGTAACAGGAGAACTGCTCGTCTGCCTGGCATGTCATGCCACCTCCTAGAATGTCATGTACCCCTGATACAATGTTCCAAATTTAAGAGGAGTACGTCATCTCTGTTCTCGAGATATGATCGACTTAGTTTCAATGAAAGACGCCTGTAGTAGGAGAACTGTTTGTCCGGCTGGCATAGTATGCCACCTCCAAGAAGGTCATATACCCCTGATAGAATGTTCCAAATATCAGAGGAGTATACCTTCTAGTTCTCGAGATATGATGGACTTTAATTTTAAGGAAAGACGCCTGTAACAGGAGAACTGCTGGTCTGCCTGGCATGTCATGCCACCTCCTAGAATGTCATGTACGCCTGATACAATGTTCCAAATTTCAGAGGAGTATACCTTCTAGTTCTCGAGATATGATGGACTTTAATTTTAAGGAAAGACGCCTGTAACAGGAGAACTGCTCGTCTGCCTGGCATGTCATGCCACCTCCTAGAATGTCATGTACCCCTGATACAATGTTCCAAATTTAAGAGGAGTACGTCATCTCGTTCTCGAGATATGATCGACTTAGTTTCAATGAAAGACGCCTGTAGTAGGAGAACTGTTTGTCCGGCTGGCATAGTATGCCACCTCCAAGAAGGTCATATACCCCTGATAGAATGTTCCAAATATCAGAGGAGTATACCTTCTAGTTCTCGAGATATGATGGACTTTAATTTTAAGGAAAGACGCCTGTAACAGGAGAACTGCTGGTCTGCCTGGCATGTCATGCCACCTCCTAGAATGTCATGTACGCCTGATACAATGTTCCAAATTTAAGAGGAGTATACATTCTAGTTCTCGAGATATGATGGACTTTAGTTTTTCAATGAAAGACGCCTGTAGTAGGAGAACTGTTTGTCCGGCTGGCATAGTATGCCACCTCCAAGAAGGTCATATACCCCTGATAGAATGTTCCAAATATCAGAGGAGTATACCTTCTAGTTCTCGAGATATGATGGACTTTAATTTTAAGGAAAGACGCCTGTAACAGGAGAACTGCTCGTCTGCCTGGCATGTCATGCCACCTCCTAGAATGTCATGTACGCCCTGATACAATGTTCCAAATTTAAGAGGAGTACGTCATCTCGTTCTCGAGATATGATCGACTTAGTTTCAATGAAAGACGCCTGTAGTAGGAGAACTGTTTGTCCGGCTGGCATAGTATGCCACCTCCAAGAAGGTCATATACCCCTGATAGAATGTTCCAAATATCAGAGGAGTATACCTTCTAGTTCTCGAGATATGATGGACTTTAATTTTTAAGGAAAGACGCCTGTAACAGGAGAACTGCTCGTCTGCCTGTCATGTCATGCCACCTCCTAGAATGTCATGTACCCCTGATACAATGTTCCAAATTTAAGAGGAGTACGTCATCTCTAGTTCTCGAGATATGATCGACTTTAGTTTCAATGAAAGACGCCTGTAGTAGGAGAACTGTTTGTCCGGCTGGCATAGTATGCCACCTCCAAGAAGGTCATATACCCCTGATAGAATGTTCCAAATATCAGAGGAGTATACCTTCTAGTTCTCGAGATATGATGGACTTTAATTTTAAGGAAAGACGCCTGTAACAGGAGAACTGCTCGTCTGCCTGGCATGTCATGCCACCTCCTAGAATGTCATGTACCCCTGATACAATGTTCCAAATTTAAGAGGAGTACGTCATCTCGTTCTCGAGATATGATCGACTTAGTTTCAATGAAAGACGCCTGTAGTAGGAGAACTGTTTGTCCGGCTGGCATAGTATGCCACCTCCAAGAAGGTCATATACCCCTGATAGAATGTTCCAAATATCTGCCATGCCACCCTCCTAGAATGTCATGTACGCCTGATACAATGTTCCAAATTTAAGAGGAGTATACATTCTAGTTCTCGAGATATGATGGACTTTTAATTTTAAGGAAAGACGCCTGTAACAGGAGAACTGTTTGTCTGCCTGGCATGTCATGCCACCTCCTAGAATGTCATGTACCCCGATACAATGTTCCAAATTTAAGAGGAGTATACGTCATCTCGTTCTCGAGATATGATCGACTTTAATTTTAATGAAAGACGCCTGTAACAGGAGAACTGTTTGTCCGGCTGGCATAGTATGCCACCTCCAAGAAGGTCATATACCCCTGATACAATGTTCCAAATTTAAGAGGAGTATACGTTCTAGTTCTCGAGAGATGTACGCCTGATAATGTTCCAAATTTAAGAGGAGTATACATTCTAGTTCTCGAGATATGATGGACTTTAATTTTAAGGAAAGACGCCTGTAACAGGAGAACTGCTTGTCTGCCTGGCATGTCATGCCACCTCCTAGAATGTCATGTACCCCTGATAAATGTTCCAAATTTAAGAGGAGTACGTCATCTAGTTCTCGAGATATGATGGACTTTAATTTCAAGGAAAGACGCCTGTAACAGGAGAACTGTTTGTCTGCCTGGCATGTCATGCCACCTCCTAGAATGTCATATACCCCTGATACAATGTTCCAAATTTAAGAGGAGTATACATTCAGTTCTCGAGATATGATGGACTTAATTTTAAGGAAAGACGCCTGTAACAGGAGAACTGTTTGTCCGGCTGGCATGTATGCCACCTCCAAGAATGTCATGTACCCCTGATAGAATGTTCCAAATTTATCAGAGGAGTATACATTCTAGTTCTCGAGATATGATGGACTTTAATTTTAAGGAAAGACGCCTGTAACAGGAGAACTTGTGGTCTGCCTGGCATGCCATGCCACCTCCTAGAATGTCATGTACGCCTGATACAATGTTCCAAATTTAAGAGGAGTATACATTCTAGTTCTCGAGATATGATGGACTTTAATTTTAAGGAAAGACGCCTGTACAGGAGAAC
>JAUCMO010000130.1:0-65873 GCA_032399605.1 Melipona beecheii | reverse complement strand
CGCTATCGCCCTCTATTCTTAGTAACGATGAATGATACAATTGTGATTGGACACACAATCACAGTTGAAACAATCATCGAAACTAAGAATTGCATGGGTTGTAATGATTTCGGCGATGAAAATTGAGTTTTCAGACGTTGTTCCAATGTATTATTCTCATCTAATAGAAGATTTCGTTTCCGACAATAATTTCCTGATTGATAATGACCGTAGAAATCGTTCCTGTCGACGTTGTTTCATGCTCAAGTGTCCAATCGCTGTTTAAACAGTCATCAACAATAAGAATTGCAGGCGATATAATGATTTCGGTATGGAAAGTTTAGTTTTGAATCGTTGTCCGATTGTATTTTTCTCATCCAATAAATCACACAGTTCCGATAATCATTTTCTGATTCTTAATGACAGCGGTAATTGTTCATGACGACGATATTTAAATCTCCGTAATCCAATCACAATTGAAACTATTATCATAAACTAAGAAATGCAGGCGACATAATGATATCGGTGTTGAAAATAGAGATTTCAAAGGTTGTTTCAATGTATTTTTGTCATCGAATTGTTCTTTCAGTTCCGATAAACGTTTCCTGATTGTAAATGACGGTAAAAATAGTTCATGACGACGTTACTTCATTCTCTGTAGTCCAATCACAGTTGAAACAATGATGGAAACTAAGAACTGCATGCGATATAATGATTTCGGTGTTGAAAATTGAGTGTTCAAACGTTGTTCGAATGTATTATTCTCATCTAATAGATCATACATTTCCGACAATAATATACTCATTAATAATTATCATAGAAATGGTTCATGACGACGTTATATTATTCATCGGAGTCCGATCAGGGTTGAAACATTCATCGTCACTCTGTATAGCAGGCCATATAATTATTTCAGTGTTGAAAATTGAGTTTTCAAGCGTTGTTCGAATATATTATTCGCTTCTAATAGATCATTCAGTTCCGATAATCATTTCCTGATTGATAATGTCCGTAGAAATCGTTCATGATGACGTTATTTCATTCTCCGCAGTCCAATCACAGTTGAAACAATCAACGAAACTATGAATTGCAGGCGATATAATGATTTCGGAGTTGAAAATTGAGTTTTCAAGCGTTGTTCGAATGTATTATTCTCACCTAATATATTTTTCAGTTCCGATAATCATTTCCTGTTTGTTAATGTCCGTAGTAATCGTTAGTGATGCTAAGGCTGTCAAAGAAAATACTCGCCGGTCAACCGTCACTTATCATCGTACAGAAGGAAAGAATTCGCTGACCCATCACCCGCTTATCATCGTGCGAAAACGGCGCGAACACAGCTAAGAGAGGAATTTGCTAGCCCATCACCTTCTTTTCACCGTGTGAAGACGGCTATAGTGAATTATCCGCTGACCGGCTCGCTGCCTAGTCTGTCTCCCCACTTTTACGACGGCTACGCTCCTGTATAAATATGAGCAAATTCGTTAAAGTGCGTTCCAGTCCAGTTTTATTTTCACTATCATTCGTACTTCATTGACAACCACCTTAATTTTCCTACGGGTAATTGAGGGCGTTATAACTTATCGTACGCTAATGTAACGTATGCAAAATATAGTAATTCTCCTACGGGTGTTTAAAATATCGTAACGTTCTACGTTAAACGTAACGCGTACGGTGTATTATTCTAGTACAACGCGTAACAGTCACTACGGATCTTGTGTAGCGTGTACAGAGTGTTCCGTTTGTGAAACGCCTAAAAGGTCCCGTCACATTTTGGCGATCCTTCCAGGATCCACTTCTGCAACATCAGGAGGTAACAGAATGCTGAGACGCCTACGGGGTTTCAGCATCTGGGACTACGAGCGCCAGCGCCACCCATCGACCACACGGTCCCAAAAACCAATTCAGGAATTTACTAAGGTAAAATCTTTTAAAATATGTCTACGCAATAGTCCGAGGCTGAACTCTTGCGCGGCCTATTGACTAACGTAGAAATAATTACTCACTAAGAAGGCAAGAGGAGACTCAACTAAGAAGGCAAGAGGAGACTCAACTAAGAAGGCAAGAGGAGACTCAGAAAAGTCAAGGGGAAGTTCTTCGAAAATTATCGCAATCAATTAAAATAATAGAAGATCACCGAATAGAACAAGCGAAAGAACTCAAGAATTTAGGAACCCAACTAGGACTCATAGCCACCACGGAGGACGCGAGATCCAGGATCCTTACTACAACAGAAGTGGAAGTCACCGACGATGAGAGTGCCATGAACACCGCCAAAAACGAACCAACGGGACGAAACACCAGTACCCTTCGACACTTGACAACCATGAGAAATCTCAAGGAAACGAACGCACTCCTCACGGTCGAGACGCTATACGGAAAAGACGACATCGGGGTAGAGGAATTTATCAAATCAGTAAAGTTCGCACGTAGCCGCGTCGAAGATCAGGACACTCTGTTAAAAATGATAATCGCCAAAAGAATTAGCGGGCACGCCATAAGGAGTATACGCTTTTGTCACATAAGTTGTTACGACGAACTATTCGAGGCACTTAGGTCACAGGTCTCCGTACCCATATCAACAGCTGGTGGCCGAACCAAGTTGCAGAATATCCGACAAGGAACCACCGAAACAGTGCAGTCTTATACCAGCCGCTTTAGACAAACATTGAGCGAATTAGAATACGCTATTCAGGGCGAACATGCAAATCCTACCACGCGGAACATCATCCTGGAACAAGAAAACAAAGAGGCAGTCAAATTTTACATGCACAACCTCAGCAGGGAAATAGCACAGTACGTTATATCCATGAAACGGAAAAGCTTGACCAGCACTTAACAAGAAGCAATGGAAGTCGAGATATGGACACGAGAACCAAAACCAGCAACACGCAATACACCATAAACTACTAGCCGAATAACTCAAGTCGCTCGATTTGTCCCATCACCAAATCCGGTTATTCCACGACCATCACCTCAACCAGCTGTATGTGAACACTGCCAGAAACCCGGACATGCGAAGAGTAATTGCTTCAAACTGCGAAATTTTCACAACCAGCCTCAGGGAAAATTGCCACCTCGCCGCGTGAACAATGTAACTATCAGAGACGAGACTCAATTAAAAGAATTGGGATACGAGTACACTACGCACCAGGAAGATTGCAGCACATACGAATACGAATGCTCGGAAGAGAACGACCAGTGAGATTCCTCATCGACACCGGAGCAGGAATCAATCTATAAAAGCGAGGATATGCCCGAAAACTAATACCATTAGACGAACCCAAGCGAATTCAATTAGGAAACGATCACCACGTACTCCACCATTCCACATATATGACAATTTTCGGTATCAAACACACCTTTTTGATAGTCCCGAACGACTTTTCGCTAATAGAGAAAGGCATAATTGGTTTACCATTCCTAAAGAAATCATTCGATTGACAATCAAAAATTAAAATTAAACAACCACATACTTTCATTACAGGAATCACCAACCTTGGTCGAAGTACAGCCAGAGCAGTGCATAACTACATCTTGCAATATTAACAATGAGACCATTCGTGTTTGCTTCATCAATACTGGTAAGCACCCATTACTAACCTCTAACGAAATCTATCGACCTAAAGAAAATAGTAATATCAAGCGTATCCACGAACTTGTATCCAAATTACGCCTTGATCATATTGAAGTAGCGTACAGGGACCCTATAACTAAAATCGTCAGCGCTTATCATGACATATTCTCCCTCGAAAATGATCCTTTACCTTGCACCAACCTCACCAGCCACTCCATTAACCTGCATTCGGAAAAGCCAATTAACATCAAATCATATAGACCGAAATTCACAAATTAGAGATACAAAGACAAGTCAGTGAGATGTTAGAGAAAGGCATTATTGGAAATTCAGATTCACTATTTAACGCTCCAGTATGGGTAGTACCAAAAAAGAAGGACGCCTCAGGGAAACAAAAATGGAAAATCGTAATTGACTTTAGAAAACTGAACGAACAGACAGACTAGGACGCTTACCCACTACCAAACTCTGAAGAAATATTACAGCACCTAGGCAATGCAAAATTCTTTTCTGCATTAGATTTATCCTCGGGATTTCATCAAATACCAATGAGCCCCGAAAGTAAAAAATATACCGCATTTTCGACCACGGACGGATTTTCATTATAACCGCATGCCATTCGATCTTAAGAATGCGCCTGCGACATTCCAACGTATGATGGACACAGCCTTGCGTGGACCAGTAGACCGTTTTGTTTATTTAGATGACATAATTATATTCGGCAGCACTATCGAAGAACACAACAAGAACTTAGCTATTATATTCCAACGATTACGAGACGTAGGATTAAAATTACAAGCAGATAAATGCGAATTCCTAAAACCAGAGCTAGAATATTTAGGACACGTAGTTACAATAGAAGGAATCAAACCAAATCCAATAAAACTCCAAGCCATTAGCGAATTCAAACAGCCAGAGACGGTAACACAGGTCAAATCATTTTTGGGACTTGCAGGGTACTACAGGAAATTTATAAGAAATTTCGCAAAAATTGCTAAACCGCTGACCGACCTCACACAAAAGAATACCCCATTCCATTGGACAGACAGACAAAAAACATTCGACACTCTAAAATAAAAACTTTGCGAGACTCCAATACTTTGCTATCCAGACTTTAAGCTTTTACATTGACCACTGACGCAAGTAACGAAGGAATAGGTGCGGTTCTTTCCCAGAATAACCATCCTTGTTGTTTCATCTCCCGAACATTAAACGCAGCCGAAAAGAACTACACTACTACGGAAAAGGAATTATTGGCCATTGTTTGGGCAATCAAGAGATTGAGACAGTACTTGCTAGGAAGACGTTTTATAATTCAGACTGACCATCATTCGCTCAAGTGGTTACACAACGTACGTGATCCCCCTTCTAGACTTATGAGATGGCGTCTCAGACTAGAAGAGTACGATTATGAAATTCAATATAAAAAAGGCAAAGATAATGTAGTAGCAGACGCGCTGTCCCGACTGCATCCTCTTCGCATCATAGAAGACAGACCAGTAAAATTAAATATTAAAATTCTGAGAAAACCCCAGATATCGTTAGAACAGCTTAATGACGAACTACCATAAATCAAGGAAATCCCATCAGCTTCTGACACCCTATACAAATTCTATAACTCCTGGAAGACTGACCCGACTAAAGAACGACCTGTCAAACTTTGACAGACCCAACTACGTACAAATCACTCACCAGCAATTAGGGCCATACAATGAGAAAGAATGGCTATTACGATTGGACTCCCTACTCAAAAATTTAGCACCAGAAAAGGACATTAGGCTCAGATTAGGAGAAGTCTTTTCAAATTTGCACATTGTAATAATTTAGTTAATGCTCAGATTTCTAGTAAAAGATCGACCGGACACCTCGATATCTTTGGCCATAGAACCGTGTATCGAAATGGACCCGGACAAAAGGAAACAGATACTATTCGAAACGCATGATAACGTCAATCACTTCGGGGAAAATAAAACTATTGAACGGATCAAAAACAAATACTATTGGAAAGGAATAGGTGGTAGATTATATAAAAAATTGCAAAACATGCCAACAAAATAAGCTCACCGGACCATTTCCCATCACGAAGCATGGAAATCAGTTTATCCTTTCGATCCAAGACCAACTAACAAAATATCTCTTACTCATACTACTAACTGACCAAAGAGCGGAAACCATCATAGATAAATTGATCAACCATTACATTTACATATTCTCATCTCCGAAACATATTCTTACTGATCAAGGGCGGAATTTTGTATGCAAGTTGATGGAATCATTTGAAAAGGCATTTAAAATCAAACACGTAAAAATTACTAGTTTTCATCCACAAAGTAATGGAAGTCTAGAGCGAACACATGGTACAGTAAAAGATTTAATAAAGACCTGCATTGATGAACGAGAAGACGAGTGGGACGAATATCTCAATTTAATTTGCATGTCTTATAACACCTTTTAGGAACCTGTAAGGTTCCAGGATGCTGCTGGGAAGGAGAGAAGGAAAGCGAGAAGAAAGGCGATAGCGTTTCGTCTCGGAGTCACTGCCTAGACTCATCAGTGGAGCTGATGGCAGCGACTCCTTACCCCAGACGCTTGTTGTTGTAACTACCCGCTAGGCTGGGTCCGGTCACCCTCCTAGCGGAGTTCCGCATGCTGCTTGCTTAACATCGGAGATCGGTAGGACCTCGACGCTAGGCGCGCAGCCACTTGCGGCTTGTGCTAGTCAAGTGTTCGAAACTCGTAGTCGAAGAATCGTAGGGCCGCTACAATCTCAGTACACTGCGGAATCGGTTGTACTCCTTTCGAACTAACATTCGGGCGTGAAGCTAACATGCCTTCAGCTATAGCGACGACTTCTAGCCTAACTTACAAAGAATTATTTAAATTATGGAAACTCAGACACCATCTCGACAAAGCAAAATTAGTCATAAGTAAAAACAAAAAACGTTACAAGGAGGAACAAGATAGGAAAATCAAAATTGAAAGTATATATAGAGAAGGAGATTTGATTCTGTTACACAATGATAGCCAAAAACATAAGCTCAGTAAAGAATGGCTAGATCCCTATGAGATACTAGAAATCAGGACACCTAATTATCTTTTAGAAATCAACTCTAAGAAAACACTATTGGTACACGGTAATCGAATTAAACCATATCATTCCAGGGATTAACAGTAATAGGTCATTGCTTGAAGATACAGCCCTTAAACGACACTAGGATACTGAAGGAAATCATAGGAACTAGCTATGTATACCACAACACCGTAAGGATAAATATAGTTTTCAAATTAGACGAATTAGAGGAAAACGCACAACTAATACACAGAATAGCCACACTTGTCCGCGAATACTGCTTAAAAAACAAATGCCATAATTCGGGCTACTCTAAGATACAAAGTAAATTAAGACAAGTAAGCAAATCTATACAGAAACTCAAGACCATACTACACAAACGATCTAGACGAGGACTAATGAACGCAATAGGCTCCATATCCAAGACTTTGTTCGGAACGTTAGATAATAGCGACTTAGATCTGATAAACAAAAATTTAGACAAACTTTTCGATGACCAAAACAAACTTAGTAGCATAATACAAAATCAAATTATTATGATAAGACAAGCATTTACAGACGCAACTTTAAAAGCCCTACGGCCCGGCTAGCAGAGCAATCCGCGAGATTACAGAAAAAACAAGACACTCTAACATTTGACGAAGTGCTGCTCACTTTAGAAATATTGTACTCAGAATTCACAGACAAAATTAATGAATTCTACAATACTATAATTTTAGGGAAAAACGAGATAATCGACACGACACTCATTGACATAGACCATTTTATACAAGCATATAAAGACGTGACCAAACCCATTATTATAATCGCATAAAAGGAAAATTTTCAAACCATCATAGATATCAGTAAACTCACTGCCGTAATAATCGACGACACGATCATTTATCGAATCGAAATTCCTATGTTAGAAGAACACGAATGGACCGTCATCAAATATTACCCCATACCATCTCAAATTCACAACGTATTTTTAACGCCTTTAATAGATCATGATATGATATTAGAACAAGCAGGATCACAAATCATAATTAATGAATATTACTTAAAGCAGTATTGTAAAAATAGCCATTTAGGACTCATTTGCGAACGAACACAACCCACACGACATGATGAATACCACAACGGATGCCAGGCCTCGAAATCGAACGATTACACTCACTGTGGAACAACCGTATTTAAAATTGATACCATAACATTCATACCCATGTACGTACCTAATAGATACATTGCTATGCCGCAAAAGCCACTAGAGATACAAGCCCTCTGTAAAAGAATCAATAAAATCTACCTAACCGGTCCCTCTATATTATCCAGCGACGAAGAATGCGTACTAATGTACGACAACAATGTAATGAAAATTAGAGGTACTCATAAAGAAATTCAGATTCGCGAAGCACCATATGTACTCAAATTCAACATTTCCTCCGAAAATATAAAACTATTAGAACACCTTATACCACACGCGCCATACGTAATTCCAAATTTCAATAACTACAAAACCACGCTCGACTCCATAATCAACTGCAACAAACTAAAACCGCCCGACGAATCAAAAGCGACAGAAACAGCATATGACATATTACGATACGCAGGATACATATCACTAGGCTTAATAACTCTATATACCCTCCACAAAATAGAATTCTTTAAAGCACTAACCAAAATTGTGCCGAAAAAATTATGTATTAGAATGTTCTGTAATACCACGAATATTATTCAAAATCCGCAAACTAGTTTAATTCAGCCGACAGCCCCACGTACCTACATGTAACTCCAACCAACCTCTCACATCGAGATACAACCCACATGCGACCAACCCGACGACTTGGCCACAGAAAATATTATTATACAATACCAAAAATCAAGAACAAAGTTGTACACTTTAGAGGACTAAAGTGAATCCAGCAAGGAGAGTATGAAAACGGCCAAAGAAAAGACTCGCTGGTCAACCGTCACTTATCATCGTACAGAAGGAAAGAATTCGCTAGCCCATCACCCGCTTATCATCGTGCGAAGACGGCGCGAAGACAGCTAAGAGAGGAATTTGCTAGCCCATCACCCGCTTATCATCGTGTGAAGACGGCTAGAGAGAAGAATCCGCTGACCGGCTCGCTGCCTAGTCAGACTTCCCACTTTTACGACGGCTACTCTCCTGTATAAATATGAGCAAATTCATTAAAGGACAATCCAGTCCAGTTTTATTTTCACAATCACTCGTACTTCATTGACAACCACCTTAATTTACCTACGGGTAATTAAGAAAGTTATAACTTATCGTACGCTAACGTAACGTATACAAAATATAGTAATTCTCCTACGGGTGATTAAGATATCGTAACGTTCTACGTTAAACGTAACGCGTACGGAGTGTTCCGTTAGTGAAACACGTAAAAGTGTTTCACGCACATCAAGTTTGGTCATCTTCCCGGTAACATCGGCAATGCCGAGGCACTGGCCGCGCACCAGTCCGAAGACCTCACTAAATCATTCAATCGGTAGTAGCGACGGGCGGTGTGTACAAAGGGCAGGAACGTAATCAACGCGAGCTTATGACTCGCGCTTACTGGGAATTCCTCGTTCATGGGGAATAATTGCAAGCCCCAATCCCTAGCACGAAGGAGGTTCAGCGGGTTACCCGGGCCTTTCGGCCAGGGAAAACACGCTGATTCCTTCAGTGTAGCGCGCGTGCGGCCCAGAACATCTAAGGGCATCACAGACCTGTTATTGCTCAATCTCGTGCGGCTAGAAGCCGCCTGTTCCTCTAAGAAGATTTGTCTGTACGTTGGTAGTAAAAACCCACCGACCGAAGCCGGGGGCCTTCGAGATACCATAAGTTACGTCTATTTAGCAGGCTAGAGTCTCGTTCGTTATCGGAATTAACCAGACAAATCGCTCCACCAACTAAGAACGGCCATGCACCACCACCCACCGAATCAAGAAAGAGCTATCAATCTGTCAATCCTTCCGGACGCACAATTTAACTCAGTGTCGCATTATTGTTAACTTTTTTTTTTATATAAGTGAAAAATGTTAAATGATAATCCAATTACTGGAACTGGGAACCGATGACGAGCATCCCTACTTTTTTGATTGATAGGGCAATCCCTTGCATTGCGGTGATTTCTCCAATCTTTTTAGCTTTGGCTTAGCTAAATAAGTTAAAAGAAGGTTGGAAAAATTGTTTGTATGACCTATGGCTTGTGGCAGGAAAGAAAGAATGCACAGAGTGGAAACTAATTTCTACAATGGGGAAACTGACAATTTACGCTTGTAAATTGCAGAGTTCACCGCTTTTGATCCAGTGTAACTCCCAGGTAGAAGATATTATTGGAAAAGGATAAACGTTAATTGAAGAGTGATCGTAAAGTGATCCGTCGTCTGTAACGGATTGACAATTGATTATTTAATCTATTTTGGTAAAATTTATGACTATATTGTTAAATTTTTAGTAAGACCAGAGAACTTGGATAAATTTGGCGACTTTTCCTAATTTTAGCTATTTTACCACAAGTCTGGTGAATTGATAAAAGTCTATATTTGGAAAGATCACTTGCTATATTAAAATGTATAGATTTTAATGTTAAGTACAATTACAATAGAACCTCGATCGAACATCGATTACCCGGATAAATATTGCAACTGCTCATCTGATAAGTAAAAATTTAAATATTGCTAACATTTAATCTTTACAATATATACAATGCATGTCATTAAAACGTAAACATACAGTTTTGTCAACTTAAACGAAATATAAAATAATAAATCGATAATGATGAAATAACAGTATTGAAAAGTAAATTGCTAATATAAAACAAATGAGTGTGAAATCATAAACTGCAGCAAAAGTTCATTGCAATATGCGAAAAAGTATAAAAACTATTAACAATAAAATTCTTGACATGTATGAATGGGTTTATTAGCGGCGATACGATTTCATTATAGTTCGAAGTTACAAATATTCGTCGCTATTCGACTTTCTATAACGACGAACCAGTAAGCTTAGGAAATGTATGTTTAGAAAAACGATTGCAAGTAAATTACTTCATAGAAAATATTATAATTGAAAGAAGATTGGCTACGGAGTAGTAGAGAAGATGACAAACCTTTCGAACTATGTTTGACAGCACTTATCTCAGGACGTCGAATCTGAAAGATAGCTATATTAATTTCTAATTTTTCTAATTTTTATTCTTTAATGGTTAATCATTTTTTGCTTCAATTATTATTCCATTTTCTTCTTAACTTAAGTAAACGTTAATTATTATAACATGTTACATTGTATCAGATGTAAAGCATTATATATAATTTTTATTTATTAATCTTGAAGAATTAAAATTGAAAATTTAAATTCATATTCCACAGAACTGGAAGTTGCTTTTTCTTTTAAATCGAAATCATAATTCTTATCAACATTGTTGTAACTCGATATTATAACTTAAAGGATTAATAACAAATATCTTACAATGTTAGTTTATTGCTAGTAGTGTTATGATATAGAGTCCTGGGTTGATATCATTCTTGTGCAATAGTTATGGGATACAATCAAGAAGCAATCGCAATCTAGTACGACATCAACATACTCGTATGTCTAACATATTTAAAAGATAACAGACCAACACCTTCATCTTTAGCGATTATTGCAAAGAGATTATAAAGACAAATATAAAAACTATTGCACAATCACTAAAACTAACTTTTAGTCTTGGATTTTTAGTTTTTTGTCATCAGTCTTTAGTTTTTGTTATCAATTTGTAATTCTACTTAAGATATATTATTGAAAACCCAGTTCTCAACATTAGTGTCCATTATCCTCAACCAATTCTCATTTGTTTGTCTACAAAATTTTCGATTCTCAACTTTAATGGGAAAATATAGTAGTGATGATATTGATATTGTAGGAATGTTGGGTAGGCAACACAAAGGATATTATTTAATTACAAAAGTATTATTTAATTTTACGACTACGCTATGACGCCACGCTCTTTACTCGACGCTCTCCTCTTTTTCTCTGCACGACGCTCCTCGCTCGACGCTACGCTCTTTTGTTTTTCCGACGCTACGCTGTTCTGTTCTCCACTCGCACGCATTCCTCACACGACAGTCTTCAAGACACACTATCAGTTGCAATCTACATCCGTACCCGCCCAGAGGATACTGTCATTCATACAATGACCTCCTACATTCGGCCATCCTGAACGGACATTCACCCCCGAATAACACCCAAATCGTCACTCGAATCATCACTTAAAGCATCACTTACGTCACTCATATCAAGTATCCAGAATTTCATGAATTCATGAAATTTCATGCTGTGGACGTTTGAAACGGTCCCTCGTGTTCACCAACTTTTTCGATAAGGTATCGGTCATTTCGCATTACTTCTATTATTTTATACGGCCCAAGAAATTTATTCGCTAGTTTTAATCCTTGTCTTTGCTGCGTTCGTTTAATAGCTACTAAATCTCCTTCTCTATATTTCTTTGCTTTCTTTCTCTTCTTATTAAAAGTACGTCGATTTTCATTTTGTATTTTTGCAAGAGTTTTGCAGGCTTCTATACGCAACTCATCCCGGTCGTTTTTGAATGCGGTAACCCATTCCTCTTCTATTAGCTCCCTTATATGAGGATCATCCTTCAAACGAGCACTTGTTCCAAACAGTAACTGAAATGGTGTTGTTCTAATGCTCCGATGAAATGAGGTGTTTAAGTATTGTTGTGTTATCTCTAAATACTTGTAATTCTTTTTTGTACCGAATAATAGCCCTAAATGATCAATATGGAAAGTCTCTAGAGGCATTTCTAGAGACCTTTCTCAATTTTACGTTTCATTCCTTGCATCCAATAATCTCTTCGTAGCAGGTTTTCGGTCTTCGTTACACAAAAGTGTCCTCTCTCATGTGCTTCACGAACTATTTGAAAAGCCATTGACTTCGGAACCACCAGACGTATATCACCATCAATCTTTTTAAACAGTAAACCACCCTTAACGACGTATCCCTCCAGCTTATTTTGCTCTGCCAAATGTATTATTTTGTTCAACTGATGGCCCTCCTGCTGGGCCTTCTTCAGCCACGGCGTTAGTCCGTCTCTGCACTCCTCGACTACCAGGCACGCAGGCAAAGGGAGGCAACGCAACTCATCGACATGTCGCATGCTCAATCTAGACCTATGTTCGATAACATACTGAAACTCTTCTAACAGAAGAGCCCACTTCGCCACTCGAACGCATAGATTTCTCTTCCTCATGGTTAGAGTAAACGCGTGATAATCCGTTGTAATCTTAAAGAGAATACCTAGTAAATATATTCTAAGTTTTTTAAGTGCTTTGATAGTAGCCAGTACTTCTAACTACTATAATTTTGTTCGGCAGGTGTGGTTTTGCCACTAGCATAGTAAACAGGATGAAACGCATTGTCATCATATCCTCGTTGCAACAAAATCGCACCGAAATCAAATATGCACGCATCTGTATGTAACTCAGTTTCTGCATTCACACGATATAGGTATAAAACAGGTTTATGAACTCATTCTTTAATTCTAAAAACGCATTTTTTTCTTTCTCCTTAAATACAAAAATTGCGTTCACTTTCAACAAGTTTGTCAAGGGTCGCACAATTATAGAATATCATGGGAAATAATAAACTTTCGGAAATAACCAGTTAATCCTAAAAAACTCTGCAATTGTCGTATAGAGGTAGGTTCAGGAAATTTCTTTACAGCGTCTGTTTTATGTTCAGATGGACGAATTTTTCCGTTAGCAATGATATGTCCTAGGAATTCAACTTCAGTTTGTAAGAAGTGGCATTTTTCCCAATTAATCTTAAATCCAAAGTCACTTGCAACATTAAGTACAGTTCTAAGGTTTTTTAAAACGGTTTCAAAATTAACAGATGGTATGATGAGATCATCTAAATATGTTAAAATGATTTCATCGCGAAACAGATCTTTAAAGATAGCATTTATGTATGTTTGAAATATCGAAGGTGAATTGCACAGGCCAAAAGGGACTTTTAGAAATTCATAATGTCCGTCGGGGACTATGAATGCAGTGTACTTTCTTCTCGACTCATCCACCTGAACATGGAAAAATCCATTTTTTAAGTCTAGGGTACTGTAAAACTTCGCAGATTGCAACAAATCTAGCTGATCTTCTATTAATGGTAATGAGTAACGGTCCTTTATGATTTTAGTGTTTAATTTTCGGTAACCAACGCATAATCTTGTAGATCCATTTTTCTTTTTAACTAAAATAACGGGACTGACATACTCAGAAAGAGAAGGTTGTACGATTCCCTCATCCATCCATTCTTGAATCTGGTTATTAACAAGTTCTCTCTCAGAAAGTGACAGTCGTCTCGCTCTTTGATAAACTGGCTCATCATCCGTCAGCAAAATCGACATTTTTACGTCTACGTCTCTGATTTTAAAAGGTTGATACTCGGAAATCATAGTTTTTATTATCTTTCTGTGCTCAAAGTCAGCTACGTCAACTTTATGAGAGTCATCGTATTGAACTACATATATTTGAAATATCTCAGCAGTTCCCTCACTCTTTTGATGTGTTTTACACAAAGGTGATATAAAAATGTTTCCTCCTTTGATATTAATTTCAACTTTATCAAGAAAATCTGTACCTAAAATAAATTTATGCTCTATGACATGCTCTGAAACTATTTGCACGGCAGTTATGTAGTGGTTGTTTTCAATAATTAGATTTGCTACAAATTCACCTAACGTACTATTTCTATCACGTCTCGCCCCTCGGAATATAATTTCTTTAGATTGTAGTTCCAGCGACCCGATTTTAACGTACTGATCTGTGGTCATTAACGTAATATCACTTCCGGTGTCGATTAATGCTGTCGTTTGATAGCCATTTATCATAACCTCTTTTATATTTTTTTCGCTGTACCTGTGATACAATGTAGTTACCTTTCATCGGCTCACTCGCACGCTGCACACGGCTTGATGCGATATGGCCCCGCTCGCCGCACTTGAAACACTTTATACCGCTTTCTTTCGTCGGGCAATTTCTACTCATATGGTTTAAACCATCACAGTTGTAGCACATCACCTGTTCACTACGTAATTCTCCTTTCCAATTGTCTGCCCTTATCCTTGACGATGAAACAGTAACATTATCACCTGAGCTCCGGATTCCTCTTGAAATGGTCGGCAACATGATGTCTTCAAACGCCTCTGATATCTCAGCCATCGTTTTAAATTTATGTAGGCGAGCCTGATTCCGTAGATTGGGATCAGGAATTTCCTCTATTAAATATTGCACTAACTCGTATTCGCTAATGGATAATTTATTAGCCATTATCACTTTATCATGCGCATATTCATTGAAAGTTTCTGCAGTATTCCACACACGCGATTCAAATTTTTTACGCATAAGAATTGTATTTGGATAATGTCGATACATGCTCTGCAACTCTCTTAGCAACATGTCTATTGACATGGCAACATGATCTAGTTTTGAATGGAACCATTCTAGAGCTTTACCTTTCAATTTTAAAATTGCTAGTCTTTTTGTTTCCTCCTCGTCTAACTGGTACGTTTCTTTTAGTAACTTCAGCTGTTTCTCCCACCTATCATAACTATCGAATTCTCCTTTAAATTCGGCCAAATAGTCTGCTATCGCTGAAACGTTCCATGTTTTTTGCGTCGGGCTCACTTCTTTTTCGTCGGCTCTGTCTCTTCATTTCTTGATTGTATATTTCCAAATTCTTGTCGCATCGTAGCTAATTCCACAGTAATGACTTGAACTAATTTCTCAAATTCGTCCACCCTCTTCATTAGAGTGTCATCTCTGGATTTTTGTGGAATATCCGTCTCCGACGTCGCCTTGGATATCTCTTGCAGGATTTCTTGCGTCTCGCTCTCCTCACGAGCACAAGTCCCCGATGGGTCTGCATTCAGTAATCGACAGACAAGCTCGTTCCTGTTTCCTGCCGTTTTTAGACCCATTGGTCTCAATTTCTCCTTCAATTCTGAGACTGTGAGATCTGATACATCGACATTCTGATGTCGATTGTATATTAATTGTTCTAATGGTTCAATACGCACAATCTCAAAAAGAAAAAAAAATGAAAATTTTTCCACACTGTTCTTCCTGTTGTCACCATATCCTACACTTTTACAATCCCGGACGAGCCCCCAATTTTATGTAGGAATGTTGGGTAGGCAACACAAAGGATATTATTTAATTACAAAAGTATTATTTAATTTTACGACTACGCTATGACGCCACGCTCTTTACTCGACGCTCTCCTCTTTTTCTCTGCACAACGCTCCTCGCTCTTTTGTTTTTCCGACGCTACGCTGTTCTGTTCTCCACTCGCACGCATTCCTCACACGACAGTCTTCAAGACACACGCACACCACACTATCAGTTGCATTCTACATCCGTACCCGCCAGAAGATACTGTCATCCATACAATGACCTCCTACAGTATTATCATTCGTTCATTCACTAGAAAATATTAGTAAATTTTTACAGCTCATTTCATATTTAAACTGTTACAAACTGTCGAATCGGCAGAAAGCTACTTTTTTTGTCATATTTTACATTCCTTTCTTAGTGTGTAATAACTTCTGAGATAAAATTTGTCCATTCCATACATTAAAAACTTCATAAAATCAAACAAATTCAATTAATAAATTTTTTCTTTAGATTAGCGCACTAAAAATTGTGTAAACTAATAAGAAAACTTAATCCAATAGAATTTAAATATATTTAAATAACATTTATTGCATCACATCATTACATTATTTTAAAAAGTTACATTATCTCTAATATAAATATAACATACATATAAATAACAGAGGAAAGTCGTCTAATATGGGGAGATTCTTTTTAGAAGCTCATAAATTCAGTTTAAGCAGAGAAGAATCTTAAAACTTTTTGTATCTAACACTTCTAAATACATGTCAGATTGTATTGTGATACATTTCCATCTATTTTTATTACTTTCTAGTTTTTTATCAATTATCAAATTAACAAAAATATGTGATGTCCCTATATTGAGCAGAAGAAATCCCTAATATAAAACTCTATATTAAGGACGTGATTTTATTGAAATGTACTTTTAAACTTGCTGATTTATAAACACTAGATACCATAAAATATTTTATTAAATAAACTTATGTCTTCGAAGACAATGGGATCTGAACATAATGAAAATGGTGCTGTTAAAAATAAAAATAAAAAGAGAAGTTACAAAGCATGTCGCTTTTTTTGCGTTCTATGTTAGGGTTCTACATTAAGGTATTCTACAAATTATCTTTCCACAAAACATTTCATTCAGAAGTTGTCTTATTCTTATAATTAAACTTCACTTAAGACTTTAGAAGAATCACAATAATAAAAGTTTGTGAACCTGTAATTTTAAAGGTGTAATTTATAAATTATACGATTGTTTACTTTTCAAAAGAAATTAAGAAATGCAATAGAACGAAAAAATTTTTTTACTTAAAAGTAAAAAAGCTGTTTTAATTGATTCACAATACCTTAATGGCTATGGGCATGTGGCTAATTCTTCATGTACAGAAATAAATGATGATACTGCATTAGTATCATCATAATACTGCACTTATTCGTAAATAAGGAACACCTCTTACTTTGCTAGATTTTAAACCGTTATTGAGAACCCTCCCCATATTAGGCGACTTTCTTCTATACCTGATAAGTAATATGTATATACATAATGTACATATAATAAATAATATCCGTGATAATACACTATTTATAAGAACAGGAATTTACACAAATATCTGTAATTTAGTTATTAAATTACATATAATTACATTATATTTCAGTTCAACTTGTTATTAAAGTCACCAATCAGTTGGTAGCAGCACCCATCGAGAGTGATGTTCTCCAGTGTCATGTTGAAGCTTCGCCACAAGCACTGAATACTTGGCACCAAAATACTGGTAATGAACATTTGTTACAATTAAATATTTAAAAATTTAATATTAAATATATATATATTTATTTAAATTATTGTTATTTTAAAAAGAGTATAAATAGCTTGTGATATTAATAATCATTAGCTACTATACTCTACTATTATAAACTATAAATTAATATTTACTGTAGAATATATTGATTTTATTTTTTATTATACATTTTGTCAATTATGATGTATGTTACATTGTTTCAACACTGAAAGTGGTTAAAAAAAAGATGAATTATTTTATGTTAAATTAATTATTTTCGTAATTTAGAGTATAAGCGAAATTAAATTAAATTGAGTACTATAATTCTACATTTTAATGCAAGAAAATTATAAATATTCTACCAGAAATTAATATTATTTAAAAAAAAGGACTTTGAAAGGGTATGTAAGGAATAAAACTTATAAAAGAAGGATATATATATCGTACCATTGCGAAATGTAATAAATATATAACATCGGCTCTTATTTGAAGTTTTTATTCAGTTTAGTAACAAAATTAAAGAAAAAAGATAACTTTTATCTTTGAGACGCTTTGAGAAATAACAATTTTTGATTATTTTCTACACAGTACTTTTTCAAACGAATTTTTATTTTCAAAATATTAAGCATGCACACTTTCTGCACACTTTTTTTTATTTTAAGAAACATTAATTTTAAAAGAAACGATGAGCCAAACACATAATTATATACTTTGAAGATAATAAGAAATTTAAAAAAAAAATAAGCATAAGCAAATTCGTTAAATTGTAAATCATATCCGAAGAAATCATGAAATTGTTGTTATTTAGGAACAACAGACAACTCCCCTATACACAGTTTCATTATTCGCGAACTATGTTCGCTGCTAGTGTGGATACTTTTGCAAATAGCGAACTTGGACAAATAACATACTAGAGGCAGTATATCAAAGGATCTGTTCGCTATCTGGACATGTTTCTAGTGCTGGGTCCACGTGGTGTGAACAGTTTGCAAACAGTTTCGTATTCGCTAGCAGTGTAGACACTTGCGAACAACGAACAGCAAGCAGCGAACTGATCAACAAATAGCAAATAATGGAGAGAATAAAATTATAAAGAATACATTTGAAATTTCATATATAAATATCAATTTTATTATTTTAATATTTTATATAATATCCAATTTTATTTTAATATTTTGTGCTACGGAAATCTTTTCTATTCAAGCTAGAAAGTGCAACAGCAATAATCGAAACAGCATATACACATTTACACAATTTTAGAAGTAGAGAGTCTCAAGATATCTATATTTTTTTTGCTTTGGTAGATTTGGTACTTGGAGACAAGAAAATGGAAATTTAACATCTATTTTGTTACTAGATTTGGTACTTGGAGACAAGAAAATGGAAATTTAACATCTATTTTGTTACTGAGAGGAACAAAATGAAAATCAACTTGGAATACCAATGATGATTCACGATGAATTCTTTGAATATTTCTCTTCTGACAAAGGACATGTACCATGGCAGGATTTATGCATGTAAATATGAAAATACTGTGTATAATTAAAATATTGTATCATTCATTTTTTCTATCAAATCATCTTAGAATCTTGCTTATGATTACGATGAATTTGTATGAAATTTCCATTGCTCGAATCTTTATAAAAAGTTCTTTCGATATGAAATTTATTTCCTATGACACATTGCTATATACGTAATCTATTATAAAATACACTTTATTATGTATATATTTAAAAAAACATTTATTTATAAAGTAATATTATTTATTCTTATAAAATGTATTCATTATAAAATAGCTTAATAAATTACATATTTCTATAAAGCCAATAATTTGTAAGTGGCGTGGTGCAAAAGATAATATACATAATGCGTATAATGTGAAACTATCTTCTGCAAGGTACTGCTTTTGTCTTTCACTGCCAGTAATATATTATCCAATATGCATTTTTCTCTAATCATCTTAGAGATAGTTTTCATGGCCTCCATTAATCATAGATATTTTGTTGATTATTTTCTCTTTTTATAATCATTGTATGATACAATTGAAATTTTTTCTGCCAATTATTAGAATAAAAATATGTATTTTTTTAAATCTTATACAATATACTTCATAAATAAAGATTGACCATAAATATGAATATAATTATGGTAGTTTAAAATTTAACTAAGCATAACTAATATATAACTAAACTTTTGATGTTTACAGCTTTATTTTTATTTGTAGTTTCATTCCCTATGTAATCTTGTTTTTATTTTATCACTTTATTTTTATTAGACAAAAATGCGATGCTTTTATAACTCGACCACAAGGATATCTTTACTTTATCTATCCCTATACTATATTATCTTCTTTTCGTTTTTCTCTGTAGCCAGCAATGTAATATTCGATATCGATATTAATAATATTTTTATTTTTCTTACTTCTATCCGTTTAGCATCTAATTTCTTGACTATTCTATTCATCATTTTTCTTATTTTCATCTCTATACTCAAAAAGTTTAAGATTTCACAATACTAATTCATTTTCATAAAGTTGGATACCTACATGATACATGCATTCGAGCTCACACTCTTTTCGAATATATTTTGATTTAAATTTATTATAATAAATAAATTTTGTTAAAGATTTTTGTGGAAAAAAACAATTGACAAAATATATGTCATTAATTTATGTCATTATTATTATTATATGTCATTAAAAATAAATTTCTTATTGTCACGTCCCGAGGAGGGGGTCTATAGAAAGATGAAAAACTTATTTTCCGAATATCATACCCAAAGAACACGAAGGATTGGGATCGTATCGGTAAGATTGAAGTAAAGTTGTTAAAAAAGACGTTTCCTCTCGGAGTCGCCACAGCCAGACTCATCAGTGGAGTTGATGATGGCGACTCCTGCCCCAGATGCTTGATTAGGCTTCCATAGTCTCGGGTATGGAAACGGTTACCACCTATCCTAGAGCGGCTCAGCATGCTGGGCGCTTAACTTGAAAATCCCATCTGATCCGTAGGTGCGCTGTATCCACTTGCTGCTTGTGCTGATGTCTCTTGTATTTGTTAAGCGTTCATTGCGGAGACTCGACGCCAGATGAGACCATTATTCCCACACTGATTGCCGACCGAAAAGATAGGACGATTAGAATTGGAATTTGAATTGAGATTGAAGAACTTGAACACTCGCGAAGACCCGCAGTGACGTAGGAACTAGCCCAAGATGTCACCTCCCTCTTTAGCGAAAAGCGTCCTCGTTTGTCTGAATTACTATTCGCTAATGGACTGAAGGAACGAATGTTGAGAAGGATACATGGAAGGGATTTTTAGGTAATTGGGAGAAGAAAGTGTTTGATGCGTTTCGTCTCGGAGTCACTGTCTAGACTCATCAGTGGGACTGATGGCAGGATTCCTTACTCCAGACGCTTGTTATTGTAACAACCCGTTAGGCTGAATGGTCACCCTCCTAGCGGTGTTCCGCACACTAACGCTTGCTTAATGTCGGAAATCGGTAGGACCTCGACGCTAGGCGCGCAGCCACTTACGGCTTGTGCTAGTCAGTGTTCGAAACTCGTAGTTGAGGAATCCTAGGATGCTACAGAACGTTTACCCCTCTGCCTCTTATCTTATCCCATCGTTGCCACCAAAAGAATTATCACGTCCCGGCTGCGGAAAAGCTATGTGCTAGCTATCATAAAGCTAAGTTGACGAAGTGCAATCTCTTGGCTCAACCGACACGTACATCTGGTTCTAACCGGGATCCACGGCATTCTCCAAGTTGGTGTTATTAGGATGTTCAAATGAGATAGCACAGATCACTAGAAGATTAACTAATAATAATAATAGATAGTACTGTATAAAAGATAAGCATGTATTCTAATCTAATAATTATATAAAACTTAATGCTAACTCACTACAAACTATATATATATAGAAATAGTAAACTAAGTATTGATACATATATGAATACAGAAGAATTGGAACTGTGCGGATTTCGATGATGAACTGTCTCTTTAAAATTAGAAAATGAAATAACTAACGTCTAACTCTTACCCCCTTTAACATTAGCAATCGATGGCATGTTATGATTTCGCATTCGGAGCATCCACTATCGCTTGGAAACGAAATGTCGAAGATGCTTATTGTTTATTGAATATTGTATTGGAGATTCACGTTCACCGTTTAATCTATACCGTTCGAAGAACCAGTTGAAATCCATTGCTCCAGAACAAAGACCGATAAAATATTCCATACCTCATAATCAAAAACTTTTACCCATATTCTTTCTTCTCTCACGTCGTCGATACAGAACATCCCGTACCAAAATATGCCAAATCGTCTCGATAACTCTAGGGACTAAACAAACATCAATCGTCCAACGTCACATTCACTTTTACTAAATTATCCATAAAGAAGGGTATGAAATAGATTTTACAGCTTCATTTTTTTTGTTTTGTATGTTACAACAAAGCAGTAAGATTATAATACAGTTTATAAAAAGAATAATTAATAGATAAATTATTTTGGTAATTATTTAGCAAAGGGGGGGGTCTCACCCACTTCGACGCATTTTAAATATGTTGTAGAAATCAACATTTTGAACAACTTTTTCCTATACATATAACCGCCGCTTGGCTTTAGTTTTTGAGATATTTGCGAAAGAGAAAAATTGTTGCTACTACTCAATGAACTTTGCCTATACCTACGCGTTCGTAGTAGCGTATGTATAAGCGTTGAGTTGCCGATTATTTATGGTTTCTATAAATACATCGAAACGGCCGGCAATGAACACATATAACGGGTGTACTTGAAAACTCGATTAGAGTAACCGGTTGCCTCGAGACGGCCGGAATAAAAATTCTAATCCGAATCTAATCTATTAAATTAGTTACTAGGTAGAATAGTTAGGTTTAAGTAAGATTCAGGTCAGGTCTTTTTCAGATATTTATGGAAACCATAAACAATCGGCGAGTCAAAGCTACAGGCAAAGTTCATTGTAGTAGTAGCAACAGTTTTTTGCAAATATGTCAAAAACTAAAACCAAACGGTGTTATATGTAAAGGGATCTGTAAAGATATTTAAGACCCAGGATGCTGCTGGAAGGACTGAAGGAGTGTGTGAAAAAGAAGTGAGAAGAAAGGCGATTGCGTTTCGTCTCGGAGTCACTGCCTAGACTCATCAGTGGGGCTGATGGCAGCGACTCCTTACCCCAGACGCTTGTGTTGTTATAACTACCCACTAGGCTGGGCCCGGATCACCCTCCTAGCGGGGTTCCGCATGCTGCTTGCTTAACATCGGAGATCGGTAGGACCTCGACGCTAGGCGCGCAGCCACTTGCGGCTTGTGCAAATCAAGTGTTCGAAACTCGTAGTCGAGGAATCGTAGGGCCGCTACATATGTATAGAAAAAAGTTGTTCAAAATGTTGATTTCTACAACATATTCAAAAATCATCGAAATCGATGAGACTCTCCCTTTTCTAAATAATTATCTTATTTTTTTCGAAGTTATTATGACTCGATTCTTTTTCATGTTTCTGTTCTTTATACATCATAGAGGTGATTTAAAAATTCCAAATCTATCAAGAAGTAGTGTTTCGACAAGTTTACCATTTTCAGAGAACATAATAAAATTCACACACACATAATAAAAACATAATAAAAACATAAAATTCATAAACACAAATTCGCTACAATATTTTTAAATAACATATTTTCCAATAATATTTTGCAAATTCTCTCTATTATGAACTGTACAACACTAAATACACTATCTGTATTATAACTTAATGTAGCACAGCCATTTGAAATAAAATTTCAATGAATGATTCACTACAATTCAATTGAGCTGTTCCGTTATTTTAAGAATGTTGAAACGAGCAAAAAAAATAGTTTTCAGAGAATTTATACAAAATTTATAAGCAATAGCAAGAAAGAAAGTGCGGTAACGAAGAAAAGTACAAATACTGGCTAAGAGAAGAAAAGAAAAAATGGCTTATGTCAGAAAGAGATTAAAACATTAAAGTATCTAGTGTGAATTTGCGAAGGAATGGACAGATGAATAGAAAACAGAGGAATTATTAGGAGATAAGAAAAAAAGGCTAGGATGGGCAAAATAGCTAGAAGGAAAAAGAAAAAAAAGGAAGAAGAAAGAAGTTGGAAATGATTAAACCGGGATAAGGAAAGTAATTCAATCAAAAAAGGCAAGAGGCATTAATATTAGAATATTAACACTAAACCTACCGACACTTGTATACCTGTTTCTACCGTTCCAGGTCAAAATGACCAGTGCTTAAAAAAAGTTACTGTTTTTTCAATTGAACGTATATATTAATCAATTTGATATTGCATTAAATAATAAATGAAGAATCTTTCATAAAAAGAATGACAAATTAATTTTTATATATTTTCAATTATAAATTTAAAAAGAAATTAAAAATTAGAATTCGATTAACTTGATTAATTAATCATATTTGCAAGCCGAGCCGTTTGATTGCCTGATGTAATTCTTCTAACAACGGTGAAAATATTAAGCATCGATACAGTGATTGATGCCAGCCGTTTTTAGAGAATATTAAACATAACAAGCACGCGGAGTCATCGGCCGGGAAAGAAAATAAAAAATTGTTGCGTCACAATAGCTGCGATAGAGTGGTAGACGTAAGGACTTTTTGCCAGCATAAAAAACGGATGAGACGTTGTCCTTATCTAAAAATGGAATAATAAATTATTTTATGTGGACAAGAAGCCTAACATCTAATATCTAGAATTATGGGGAATTACCCGAACAAATATATATCTTATTCGTCTTCGCTGCATTTTCTACAAATTAGTTTATTCTCAAATGTACAATTGCCGCACACATATTTTTTGCATCTTAAACAGATTTTCGTAGCTAACTGGAATAAAAATTCCTGTACAAAATCCAGGCATTTATTTCAGCTAAATCCAAAATATTGAAGAACACCTGGAAAAGTCATCTACAAGATTTCGATTTTACACTGTATTTCCTTCCCATTTGGTCCACTATGTTTACACCATATTTTGTGCTATTATAAAATCTAATCATTTCCGGTATACACTTATTATTTTTTTCTAGTTGTATTGAGTTATGCACAGTTAGTAGAAGCACTTTTTTGATTTGCTTTTATATATTGTAAGAGGAGTGGTTTGATTTATATAGTTTAGTTGAAAAGTGTTATATAGTCTTTCAAATTTTTGACAAATTTAGGCAATTCACGTTTATTTCCACGGATGGTTCCAATAATAGTAGTTCTTTTTGCTAGTAGTTTTTTGGTCAATGAAACACTTCCCTAGAAATATTATCAACTGGTGTTTTTCCAGGTTTGGTAAACGTCTATTTCTTCCGGAATTCCGATATGTTGGTTCTTTACATCACTCTCACAGAACTTAATAATAATCTTCTCTTTTGTCCTCTACGTTTATTTATAATATTCTTTTTTTCGTTATTTCTGTCTAGGGACTTTAACTCGTCTGTTGTAAACAAGTCATCATCTCTTTCCATGTTGCGGAAAGGTGTTCATAGAAATCTGAACACTCTTCATTTACGTTGCTTATTTTTTCTAATAATTTCATATTTTCGACATTTTAGAATAAATATTCGCCACAGAATGATGCACTATATACGAAATACAAAATTTACGTCAAAGTATTGCTTACTTTGTTAAAGTATGGTTTACTTTTTCTTTCTTCAAATTAGCACTTATAACATAAAATGCAACTTTTTAGAACTTATATACTTTGATATTCTTTCCTATAGTTATAAAATTGTACTATGTCATATAAAAATATAATATGTAAATATCATATTTTCTCGACCGGCCAAATTGACTGCTTGCGGTAGGGCAGATTACATATATTTCTCGGGGAAAACAAAGAAATAAAACGAGAAATAAATATTGAAAAATACATCGTATAGATATATAATACATCGTATATATTTCTAGGAAAGTCATAAAAGTTGATAGCGATGTGATAATGTTTAAATATATGAAAGTTGACCGCTTGTCGTAGGTTTAGTATTAATATAGGATAAAATGAGATAGAATAAATTAGGTTAATAGTTAATCAGTACATGTTAGATTATATTAGGCTAATATGTTATATTATATTGTATTATAATATAATATTATTTTTTATTATTTTATATTATATTATATTACAGTATAAGGTGTCCATGAAGTCTCTTTACAATTTCAAAAATTTATTACAAAGGCAAATGAAAAGACAGATAAGTAGAAATTATTACAAAATGAGATATATATATTTATGTTTCTTTTTTTTTTTTTGCCTCATTTAATACACTTCTATATGAGCACCATTAGTTGCACGAAGCACATCAAGACGGTATTCAATTTCTTGCCATGTTCACTGTAATATATCCTCACCAATGGTGGCAGTGGTATCAGTGATCCTGTACTTTAGATTAGTGATATCTCGTACCTACGACTGGTCCTAAAAATTTAATACTCTTTGCTAAAGAAAACTTACCAGAGGACTGGATATTTCAAGCAATGATCCTAAATACACGTCTAGGAAGGCTAAACGATTTTTAGAGAAACATTATGTTAATGTTATGCGTTGACCCGATTTGAACCCCATTGAACATCTCTAGATAATTCTGTAGAGAAGGAAATTAAAATGGTAAAACCTTCCAATTTAAATAATTTCTACGCTGTAATCAGAAATGCGTGGAAAAACATTTCATCCGACCGATACATCACACTTATTAATTCTATGCCTCGTCGCTGTGTTGAAGTGATAAAAAATAAAGGTGGTCCAACAAAATATTAATTAACTAGTTATCAATATGTTGTATAAGTAAGGAAATTTATATTTAAAAAATAAAATAAGTTACTTTTTGGAACAAAATTGGTGTTTCCCTATTTAACTCTTCGTTTTCAACAACGCATTTTTTTGTTAAAAATCAAACAATGTTAATTATACAAACTATACTTATAAATGAAGTTGAGGAATCGTACTTTCAACACATACAAACAGAATAGGAGAAATATTAGTATTACCATTAGGACACTGCATGAAAAATGAAAAATACTTTTTCCCTATTTGTATGCTCGCCAATATATATTACTGAAGGTTGTATTTATTACTAAAAATAATTGTAATTATTACATATGTTACTTAAAATGATTACCTTCAGCTTGGAGACGAACATTAATCTCAGAAACACAGATATTTCAATGTTATCTGTTCTGGAGCAGGACAGGACACTGAAGCTAGGTTCCTGGAATGCTCTACTCGGCAGAGAAGTTCCAGATGCCATGGCATGCTCTTATCTATGGGACCTTTGTCTCACCCTGAGAGGCAGAATTAGCATCTGAAACGTTTCTTAAAGGGTAAGATTGGTAAACAAAGGGCTTTTTGGCTGGTGCCAAGAAGTCACGCAGACACATTCGTTTCAAATAAAAGGTCAGTCTCCTAACACGAGACATACAGTCTTCCAGAGTCACTCAGTTCAGTCAGTTTGAGTTGAGACACCTCGTACACATCGCAGACTCACGTAACAATTGTATACATTTACTCAAATATACGTCTTAAAAACCTACAATCTGCATTCTTAATATCTCTCCGACGGCTGTAAAAGGCCAAACGAAAGAACCTTAGCGAAGCGGGTAGCATTCCTTATGATTCACCGTCGCGCTGAGACGTTATCCATTCTTAACTCTTACTAACTTTAGAAGTAAATATCTTTTGAAAGAAGCATTTGCGAGCATACTTTCAAAGGAAAAATTTGTTTGCTTTAAATTCATATCTAAAGTTTGGCGATTTAACCCGGGACACCTTGTATGCAAAATTTATACAAAAATACAAAAATTATGCAAAACCAGTAATAACTAATCATGATTGGTTCTTTTTCAACGCATCGTTCATGGGATGATTGATTTACGACAGTACCTGGATTTGAGTTTGTATAATCTATTCACGTTGTATTTCTGGTATCTTTAGCGATTGAAACACGTCAAACCCTAACATTTTTGATAAAACAATAAAAAGTTGTAAAAATAAGAGTTGTAAATAAATTCTTCAACACATCTTAACTATAGCATCCAAGTAACAAAATTTTTGATTCAAATATGTTATTTTGGAGATGTTAAAATTAAAATGCAGATAATTTTTCATAAAACATGAACAATTCGAGAAAATCTCAAAAATCTGTCAAAAATTATAAATTCTACTTATGCGTTGCTTATAACTTTGCGTTTGTAACAGCATTGACCTCATGAACAGGCACACCAGGAAAACAGATTAATTACAAAACAATTTCGTGCGAATCCAATCAGCGTGTCCATTTAAGGACAGAACTGGTAGATGGGAGAACTTCGACGTCAGTTTACCATCAGAGATTTTTGTCAGAAATTTTCATACCTTGTTGCGTTCAATTTTAATGAATTGCAGTTAATTCAATAGATTTATAGAATGGATATGATAAAAAGATTGCAGAAGATTGAAGATGGTTTAGATAAAATGTTCAAGCAGGAACTCTGAGCGATTGATTGTCTTGTTCAAGTACGATATTAAAGGAACAACTGCGAGCACTTGATTGTCTTGTTTAAATAGAACATTGAAGGAATAACTGTTTCTTGCGAACGATTATTTTTTAAAAAAGTTGAAGGAAAAACTAATCAGAAAAACTACTTAATTATCTCATCAGAGCTTGATTTTGAAATTCTACATGTTGATTGCCTCTCATTAACAGTAAGAAGAGATCAATTAGCATGTTGAGTAAGTCTTACCCACGTTCCTTTCTTACGCTATGATTTGATAGAGGTTAGGTGTTGAGACTCCCACGCACGTTGAAACGATGAGGCGAAACATCGATTTCTAGGTTCTAGATTTCTGCCAGTATTAATTGAACAAAGAAAGTCCGTTTCAAATTTTGCTATCCTCGCTGTCGGTAATGCACAGTGAGCCGGATCGGCGAGCAAATATTGCAATGAAATTTGATATAAATATTTATAAAAAATATTCATTAATATAATATAAAGTATTCAATATAACATAAAATATTCAATGATATGCAATATAATATATTTCATGTTTGTTCAATCACTATTTAATTAATTTTATTAAACAAATATGACAAATTGTTTTTTTTTCATAGTCTATATTTTTGAACTAATTTAATTTTAAACAATCATACATAGATAAAACTTTTAATTTTTAAATTATGAACAAAATCGAATAATATTGAATATACACAAATTAAGCTTATAAATTAAGATTATAAATTTATAAATGAATGAAAAATAATGCTATAAATAAAAAGTCTTGTTACTCTTTTTAAAAAAAGTCTGAGAAATTGTGGAGCAGGGAATATGTTAAGACGAATTAGGAAGTACAAGGAAAATTTCCAAAATGTCTTATTGCCACCCACGAAAGTAACTCGGGAATAGTAGTTTTGGGAAATGATCCCATTTTCTTCTGGAAACTGTCCATTGCTTGCACCATACTTCAGATATGCACGTTGTCAGGACATTTATGATATGGCAATCCGCAATATGATGCGAAAAACTTCATCGCACTTGAGACTGACTAAATTTATAGAGCGTCTAGTTTGGAGTTTTACTAGTGAGTTCTACGCACAAATGTTTTAGAAATTCCTAATATGACATGCTGAGTTTGAAGCACATCTATATCATAAGAGTTACGTACACATCAAGAAAGAGTAGTTATCTTTTAATGTATTGTAAAAAAAAATTCAGGACAAAAAATTAAATACGATTGTCAGGACATTTTAAAGAAAAAAGACCAAATTACATGGTGAAAATACTTTTAAAATGTTTACCTTTATGTGCTTATTTCAAATAGAATTATTATTATATTTCATTAATTTTATTTTCAAGATCAGTGGAAATTATTTAGAAACCGATATAAATTGAAAAAATATTAAAATGAAAAAGTTGAATTTTTTACAAAATGTCGCGAGAATTCTCAATCCGGTCCACTGTAGTCGTGACAATTTGCTACTTGTTTTTGAATTCTATACAATATGTTGAAGTTTTTCTAGCTCCAACGAATGTCAAAGCTGTGTCTACCTGAAGATCTTATTATGTACAAACCATCCGTATAATATCTAGACAATATCATAATACCTAATAGTTCATCCAAGGCCACTTGGAGAAACAATTGAAATATATTGGCTGAAGCCAATTACAAATTTTTCAACAAAAGGACGGCAAAAAAATAATCTCACTCTCACTGCTTCAAGTGGCAGCGTCTCGATGCAAGAATTAGAATCTTAATACAGTTGGTGAACCGAGATTCTGAGCGAAAATCAGAAGGAATCTCACCTAAAATAAACAGACAACTTAGATAGAATGAAGACAGATAGAGAATTTTGGGAAGAGTTTATAAAGTTGGGAGGAGTTCATAGAATAATATAACAGAAAGAAAATCAGATGATCGATTTAATACTGTATATAATGCAGTAGGAAAAAAATCAAATTTGATTTGAAATGTTTAAACTGACATCAATTAATTATATTACAGAGAAAATAATTATAGATATGGTTTATTATGGAAAACTTAACTGGAAAATTAAATGAAAATTCAATAATATTATTAAACAATAATCGTAAAAATATTCCTGTACATCACATCTCATATAATGCACTTCCTCAATATAATCCATTCAATCCAATACTGCGATATTTATTAAATTCAAATACAGAGACGTCTGCATAATTTTTTTCATTGTTTGTCTATATGCTTATATATGTATATGTTTTTATATGTTTGTAATGTTATGTAATGTTTTGTAACGTTTTGTCTGTATAAAAATGTTTAAAATAAAAATTTAATTTTACCTTCAAATGTTCTTTTTTTAATTCTTAATTAATAATTAATCTTTAATTCTTCAAATAATAATCTTTGCACAAATAAGAATCTTTAATTCTTGTTAGTAATACACACTTCAGGAATTATTTTGCTCAATAATTAAGTACTAAATTGCAGTACTAAATTTTAAGTCTTTCCTGTAGCTAAAAACCTCAATGTTGCAGATAATCTGCATTTCTCATAACTGTATTTCGTTTTTCAATCTTTAGGCGAATTTTATTCAACAAACAATAAAAAGCAGAGTCATCCATAAATAGATTATTTCTATAGTCACTAGGTTCGTTCGTTTTCAGTTCCTTCAATAATGCCGAATTGGAAAATCTGTTTCTTTAGATTAATTATTTTTTTTTGCCCATTTGCCCTCCTAGAGCAATATAAGCAATATATTAGAAATATATGCAATAATAGGGTAATATTGGAGCTGGAAAATAATCCGACATTTTAAAACACATGTTCGCGTCACACGAAAAACTGAAGAATTGATAGTGTGGAGGCAAATTGATTCTGATGCAAGTTTCATGAAACCTAGAAGTCAATGCATATGTACATCGCCTCATGTTTCAACGTATGGGAGATCTTTACCTGCATGACAGAGTCACAAAATTTCGCAGATATCAGACTCGTGTATATTTCTTGAGATGATTGAGTTTATTCCTAGTTGTAGAACAATTTAACTGTGACGGGCTATTTTAGAATACTTACGACTTGAAAATTTATAAAGTAAACAAATCTTTATTAAATTAAATTTAATAAAAGTACAAATATTGTAAAAAGTAAAAATTTTTTTAACTGTGGCAAATCCTTATTGTAAAGAAGTACAAAATTTTAGAAAAAACTACATTCATTAGCTTAGTGAATTTATTTTCGTACTACAGACTAGCTTTTTGTTAGGACTGAATAGCGATAATACCCAATGAAATAAAAATAAAGATTAATGATATAACAATTAAATTAAATGAGTCAATTTTGTGACATTATTTTTTACAAGTTGTCTTTCAAACATTAAACTGAACACTTGCAAAAACAAATGCTTCAGAACATTGAATATCATAGAAGTTTCTTAAAAAGACATAGCGAGGAGCATATCCGGATACTTCAACAAAACTTTATTAAAGTTTTGTTTGTTCAACTGACTTATTCAACTGATTTGTGCTATAGTTAAATCTAAGCAAAATCTACTGTAATAAAAAGCAATTTGCTCATAAAATCATTATTTGCTTTAAGAAAAATGATAAATAATTATAATAGTAGATGTAAGATTAGTAATCTATGTATTACTGTTACAATGTATATAATAGAAAGTTCATACAATATTATAGGAATTTTGGTATAAAAGGATGTTTATTTAAAGTTAGAAATTTAACGGTGACTATCAGATTAACTCACTATGTTCTCTTCATACTCGTTATGCCTACACACTGAACTACTCACTCACTAGATCTCGTTATCTCTTTATTCACTGAAAACTCACAACTCTCTCTGTTTTCGCTCTTACGACTCATAACTCTCTGCCCGATTCCTCATCTGCACGAAACATTCGTCGTTTATACACACATGCACACAAACACAACTGTACCTAATATTTCAAGTGCTACACCTGGAAGGCTAGAATAACCATTCCCACGTCCCAGGTCTAACTTTCGCTACGTTCCGCTACACAGATGACACGCAGGAGATGTTGGGTAGTAGAAAAAGTTCCAGACCCTTTCCCGAAATTCCCCATCGTGCAACATTATTTATCAAATCTATTTTTCTACTCGCTTCTTTATACTATTTTTAATTATAATTATTATGCTTTAATATATTAATAAGTAATATCCATACTACATTCGGCCGAATGCCAATAATCCCACTTGTCTGAGAACAATTTTTTCAAAAGAACAAAGCTTGAAAATATTTACAGGAAATAGCAAACTTAAAGATATAGTTTCTTGTTGGTAATACTTGTGTATGTAATAACCTAGACACGTTTATAGTAAGAAGAATAAGTGGAAACTCATCAATGTTTATAGCAAAATATATCAGTGACAACATCAATATTTTCTTAAGTAAATCTTATCGAAATTTCATCCAATTCCTTCAATTCATTACTCTCTTTAAAACATGCTAGCCTTGATAGCAATCCTTACCTTCCAGACGAGATAAAAAATTTATCGCTTCTTTATTTAGTTCAAATAGGAAAATTCAAATAGTAATAAAATTTTATTGAATATCGAGCCACATAAATATATGTACAAAGTAATGAAAGTGCGAATGGATTGGTCGATCCATTTATTATCATTGAGAAAATCATTTATTATCAGTGAGAACTAGTTTAAGATTGTAAACTATTTTGAACACTTTCAAAATGATAGAAACAACTCATGGTAAGCTGATAGAAATATATATTGTGAAATTGTATTGTTAATTAACAAATGTAGCTCCGGACTGTTCGTTGAATTCAATATTGGCCAGCTAAGTTTTAAAAACTGTGCGACAGGAACTTCACCAATTTTTTTTTTAAGAAGGATAAGAGAGTACTTTAACATTATTTCATTAGTTAGTCGCATAATTGAATTTTTTTTTTTAAATCGAATATATCATCGGTATACCCCCTACACTGTTGTATTTACACTGATTATATTATTACCATAAAATTTTTAATAGAAATTCGCTAATCATAGTAATTATCTGCAGTGACTATAATCTACGTCAATTCATTGAGAGTCATTAAATTTTAACTCAACTAATTCTCTCTTTCCAAATCGTCTGTTTGCAAAGATCTAACTTATCTCAGTTTTATGAATTTGTACTTAGAATCAGTACTTAGAAATACGTCCAATTAACGTATATACAGTCCGCGACAAAAAAAATAGCACACCCAATGTTTTTATTAATTACTATTTAATAAATTACAAAAATATAATTTTACAAATACGTAGATATTGTATATTAATTTCTGCAACGTATGTAACGAAAATCATAACACAGTTCTCATTTTGTTTCTAGCAAAAGAATCCTGAAAAATCGGTGCGACAAATTAATAGCACACTATTTTTAAAAATCAGTTTCTCTTCATATTTACCAAGAAAAATCAATATTTAATATTTTGTAGAAGCTCCAGACTTTTTTATAATTGCAATCATTCGCCTTGGAAGAGATTTATAAAGTTTTTTAATTCGTTTTTTATTTATTTTTTTCCATTCCACTAAAATACATTCTTTTAATTCGTTTATGTTACAGAACTATCTTCCCTTGGCTCTTGCAAGATCTTCCCATAGGTTTTTTATTCATGTCTGGAGAACGAACTGGCTATTCCAAAAGTAGAATATTATTAGCTTCAAAACATGACTTTACTATTTTTGCAGTATGAACCGCCGCATTATCTTGTTGAAATATGAACCTATTTCTGGATATCCTTATAGCACATCTTTCAATTTGTTCACTAATTAGTTCTAAATAGTTTTTGGCATTCATTTTACAAAATAAATTCAAATAAACTTTATATCTTCCATAGTAGCTAATACCAGCCCATATCATTATACCTTCGTCACCCATCTGATGACGGCTCAAAAATTTTGTACCTGTTCGCAAGTCACGATAATAGTAATTCCGTCAGGACCATTAAATTTCTTCTCCTCTCTAAATAATACTCTTTTCCATTTTTTAGTCTAATGCACATGTTCTTCAGCAAATTCCAATCTTGCCTTTTTATGTGCCTCTATTAAAGAAGGTTTCCTTTGCAATTTCTTTCGCTGCAAATGTTTACATTGTTGCAAGATACGTTGCATGTTTCTAATATTCGTTTTTATCCTATAAGCTTCAGCTTAGATTCTTGTTTCATTAACACTGCAGAATCAACTGGTCTCAGGGACCTTTTCTTTTTTAATTCATACTCCGCCGATACTTATCTGTTCTTATATAACTTATCCTTTTCTAACTTCCAGGATTTCTTGCCATAAATTTAAATTCAACAATAGGAACTTAGTTTATTTATGATTTTAATTTTATCAATTGAGATTTTGTTCTATATTCCCTCTCTTTAGATGAAACTGTATTCTCAGTCTTTTTATACTTAAGAGATTTGATTTTCCAAATCAAATTTAAGAAATCAGTTCATCAAATGTTTTATGAATGATCGAGACTATTTTGTCAGTCCGAACTAAATACAAAATCTTAATCAAACAATAATATATTTAAATGACAAATACATCTAAATATAAATCGATGAAAATAACACTGATAACAACATTTTAGACACTTGGATATCATTGGAGAATCTACTATCTACTGTTATTCAACAATACATTTACTCTGCTTTTGATATAATTAATTTCTTTACAGATCATTTCATGTCCATCTATTGTTTTAATACTATATATATATAATAAAATAAACCATTTGACCGCTTAATTGACTTAATTTGTACAGATATTAATATTAAAGAAATATTACCTGAATTTGATGATTGTGACAAGAGTCCTGGTGATGATAGTATTTCTGCATTATATTTCAGAGACAATCGCAAGAAATACAAATTTCTTATGACTAGCTCATTATGAAATTGAAGATTATCATATTAGTTTATAAATCGGATAATAGATCTATTAAGTATATAAAAAAAAATAGATATGTTAGATATATCAATATTACAGATCGATCTCCATCATTAACATCAGGGGTCGACAAACTATGGCCCGCGGGCAAAATCCAGTCTACCGCTTGTTTTCATCCCGCGGGTTAGAACTGTCTTTGACATGAAACAATTAAAAATAAATCAAATTACGCGTTGTAATGCGATATTCATAATGCATATTCACAGTTTTTTCGTGCCGTAGAACAAGTGTTACTAGTCTTTCAATTTTGCTTCAACGACGTACCTGGTACTGTTTGTCACGATGCTCTGCGATTTTGTTCTATTCATTTTTTTTTTTTTTTTTTTATTATCCGCTGTTCTGGAGCAGAACAAAAGCTTCCGAATCAGTCAGTCAAGTTAGAAAATCAATCATAAAACCCCAATAGCTAAGGTAGTTTATGGACTGCTTAAAAAAACGACCATGCCGAGACCTTGCAATTTATCGTATTGTTGTCCCATCTATTGCACTTTTTCTTGCATTAGAGAGGGAGGTAAGATTTGGAAGGGATCGGTATGGTTAAAACAATGACTAAGCCTAAATAAAATATTTTGGCTGGAATCAAACTTTCTGCGTGTCGAGGCAGTCTTGCACCAGCAGAGCAACACGAAACATTTTATTCGATCTTACCGAACACAATGAGGGCCAGACTGTGATGCGAAAAACAAATTCATCGTGTCAGGAATAATAACTTTCAAATTTATAATTTTCTCCACGGCATGGAGTGATTGTGAGACTTTCATATCTTCCGTTACTTTCTATTTCATTATTGTAGTAGGTAATACCTGACTCCCAATTCCAAGGCTCAATAAGTTTCTTTATCGCAACTGTCCTCGCCATAAATAAATGTAAAACATATTGCAAGGGACGCATCCTAGACTCATAAAGTAAGTGTAAATATTAACTTACGAGATCGACCTCGCTTAACGACACATCTTGTCTCAATTAACTTATCTCCTTAATCCCGTAACCGGGGAAAACACAATAGAATTTACGTCTATATAAGACCACACACAAGGAAGTTCATCAGTAGTTTTTAGTAATCCAGCAGAGTAGTCAATAGTTTTCAGGAGTTCACACGAGTGTAAACTGAGAGTCTAACATCCAGTATATTCAGCACGCTTAGTCTTCTCACAGCACTCTTACGTGCATCAACTTTTTAGGGACTGTAAAGAATTTAAAGACCCTGGATGCTGCTGGGAAGGAGAGAAGGAGTGTGTGAGAGAAAGTGAAAAGAAAGGCGATTGCGTTTCGTCTCGGAGTCATTGCCTAGACTCATCAGTGGGGCTGATGGCAGCGACTCCTTACCTCAGACGCTTGTTGTAACTACCCGCTAGGCTGGCCCGATCACACCCCCTCCTAGCGGGGTTCCGCATGCTGCTTTGCTTAACATCGGAGATCGGTAGGACCTCGACGCTAAGTGCGCAGCCACTTGCGGCTTGTGCTAGTCGAGTGTTCGAAACTCGTAGTCGAGGAATCGTAGGGCCGCTACAACTTACTTATTCAATCTTACACTAATCAAACTTCTTGTGGAAATAAAACGCCGAACGAGGGCATCAATTCACACACCGCCGTGCTAATACTCCTATCGTTGCCATGTCACTTTCAAGACTAAATAAGAAGAGAAAAGTAGATTTCGAATGTCGTGCTTTTAAAGCAGAATAGAGTTTGAAATATTTTGTCATGGAATTAAATAATGAAGTATGTTTATTATGTAGTGACATAATAGCTGTGCGAAAAGAGCATAATATACGTCGTCATTCAGAATTCACAGAAAATGAACGATTGCTAAAGTTAGAAAGTTTAAAATGGAATGCTTCATCACAACGAAATTTATTCGTGCAACTAAAAACATATAATGAAACAGTAACTAAAGTCACCTTACGAAAGTATAATGAGCTATCACTTATTAGCCACAAAAGGGAAACCATTTACCGATGGTGAATTAATTAAATTATGTTTGCTTGTGGCAGCCGAAGAAATGTGCCCAGAGAAAATGGATTTGTTTCGCTCTGTCAGTCTTTCGGCGAGAACAACTGTTAGAAGAGTTGAAGACATCGGGAGCAACATCAAGAGCCAATTAAAAGACAAGGCAAAAAGTTTTAAGTGATTTCGTTGGCTGTTGATGAGTCGACAGATATTACTGATATTGCTCAATTGATGCTGTTTACTCGAGGAATCAATACTGAGTTTGAGGTGACTGAGGAATTAGCTTCTGTAAATAGTCTGCATGGAACAACTACAGGCGAAAATATCTTCAAGGAAGTCGAGAAAATGCTAACACAGTACAATTTGTAATGTAATCAATTAAAATGTGTGACAGCTAATAGTTAAAAATTTGTGTGGAACGGGGAAAGGATTAGTTGGACAAATTTTTAAGGCTTGTGACAAAACTAAATGTTCAGAACCTTTTGGTTATTCATTGTATAATTCACCAGAAACACAATCTGACATGTGTCATTGAACCAGTTGTGTCAGCAGTCAATTTTATTCGCTCTCGTGGACTCAACTATCGTCAGTTTCGTGATTTTTTATTAGAGATCGAAGCCTGACTTGCCTTCATATAGCAATCCGACGGTTCAACAGTGGAAAAGTTTTATTAAAATTTTTTGAACTCAGAGAAGTGATAGAAATTTTTCTAAATGAGAAAAACTGTCCACAACCACTATTGTCTAACAATGAATGGCGATGGAAATTAGCATTTGCTACATCGTGGGATATCTTAACGAATTTAACTTAAAATTACAGGGAAAAACAGTGCGTATATGTGAAATGTATTCTGTCATAAAATCATATCGCCGAAAATTTGCATTGTTTGAAACACAAATCACATTAAACAAATCTGACCATGCTGCAAAAAATTTCAAATATTAGCTAAATCCTCATTTCCAAAAAAATTCGCGGTGGGTATATTTTCTGAACTTAAACTAGAGTTACAAGCGTTTTTGGGATCTTGCTGCAAGTGCAAAAGAAATTTCCATATTTCAAAATTCATTTGACTGTACAATTGAGGAGCTTCCGTCAGAACTTCAATTGGAAATGATTGATGCGAAAAATGATGATACGATAAAAATGATGTTTAACACTAGGTTTACGGGCGTTTCTTATATACCTATCTCTACGAGCACCCGTCAAATTGACGGGTATGTGAAAATACGTATTTACTTTAAAAAATCAATTTATTCAAACTAAGTCTGAGTTGAACAATATAAGGTTTCATGTAAAAATAAAATATAAATAAGTCAAAATTTTTTTTTAAGATATCACGGAAATGATAACAATAATATTAACACTACACGGTAATCATTTTTTATTGAGCACATTTTTTTATATGATTTGAATTTCTTTTTTGTGCATTTTCCGCATACGATCTTCTTGCAATACATACAGCAATTACTGCTTTTATTTTTATTACAGTAGCCCACTTAGCAACTTTTTCGGACTCCTAATGTTGACGGTGACAGAACTGAAACGTCTGAACTTTGACGATGGTTCTCCTTGTTTTCTCCAGCTAATTCCTCGGCTAAGCAAAATATGAGCTTTTTTTTCTGGATATTTTCGATCCGGTACATTCTTTATAAATATCCATGCGTTTATCGCTGCCAAATCTAAAATATTATAAAAAACTTGAAGGGGCCATCGGAAACACCCCGCTTTCATGCTATATTTGCGTGCCATCAGGTCTGCGACGTCGACACCAAACTTTGTTTTATTATAAAAAGTAATAGTTTCTGGAACACATTTTCTATTGTTTTTCTATTTGTATATTTCTGTGTTTGGTGCTTAGAAGGAGGACTTTTACTTTCGGTTTACTTTTTATACACAGTAAGCGTGCAGTCTTCTGATTTATATAAATTTGAGGAAAATAACGTCATCTTGTCCTTTGTTTCTTTCGCTGGTTTTGGCAGTTCCCTTTTGTTCGAGCGGATGGTCCCAACCAAGGTTGTTTTTAGTGCAAGCAATTTTTTAGCTAGCGGGATGCTTGTAAAGAAATTATCGTGATATTTCTACCTCATTGTAAATATGGTTCGGCTAATTTTAGTGTTACAAACTGGCCCAACGAATTTGAGCATCGAGTTTCATCTTTTCCCAAGTAAGGGAAACCATTCAAAATATATTTTGATTGAACATCAACCGCTAACCAAAACTTAATGCCAAATTTATGCGGCTTATTTGGCATATATTGTGTAAACCTGCAACGGGTTTTCGTTGGAAATAGCTGTTCATCTACTGTGATATTTTGTTGTGACTTATAACAAGCCTGGCTGTTACTTATAAATCTGTTCCATGTTTCAGATATCAGTGCAAATTTATCGGTTTGTAACCTTTCGGATCGTTCGCTTCTTTTGTCAAAACGTATAAACCTCAGAATTTCTATAAACCTATCTCTGGGCAGTGTGTCTCGGAAAAAAGGAGGCCTCATTTTTTTGACCATAGGTAAGATACTTTCAATGCTCTTGTTCCGTACGCTCCCCGAGCAAATAGTACTGCCAGAAAACTACGTAATTCGGAGACTGTGATTGTCCAGTCGTTTTTCAAAACTCGACGTGCCTCGGTTTCGGTGCATTCTTTTATGTGTTTCATAATGTGAGTGTCAATTATCAATTCAAAAGCACTAGTTACACAACCCGACATAATATTTCTTTTTGCGTAACCAGTAGGCCCTGCGATATCCTTGAATATCATATAAACAGGCGGCCTACCCGCAGATTTTCCTGCTTGCAGTTTCACCCACTGTGTCCCGTCAGCTGCAATTTCAATTTCTTCCATTACATCTCGGGATGTATTTGGAATACTCGTCTTTTCATCCTCGGTGTTAAAACTAGAAATAATTTGTGTCCTTTTCTTCTTACGACGCATATTGACGAAGTTTTCCTCTTCACTATCCGAAGATCCTTCCATTTCTCCAGTTTCAGTGGATTCAGAATATTCACTAGAATCTTCACTTTCACCTAATTCATATTGATCTTCTTCAGAGCATCTCAGACTTTTCGTTCACTCTTATATTTACTATTGGAGGTATAATGTTACAAATGAAGCAAATATATAAGCATTGTTTACGTAATCTGCTAGCCCGTCAATTTGACGGGTTTCGTAAAGATAGGTATACCACATAAAAATTTCAAAATTTAGAAAGCTTAAGAAAATAATAATTGTGTATATAACCTCTTTTAATGAAATTATAAATTTACGATACAAATTAGTTAAGATTAATGCTATGGTTTTTTTGCATGTTTCATTTCAAAGTTCGAAACCCGTCAAATTGACGGGTCCCGTAAACCTAGTGTTAAAGAAATGGATCTAACCCAATTCTATAAATATCTTCCGGAAGATAAATACGGTCAATTAAAATCATATGCTAGGGATTTGTATTTGTATTTGGGAGTACTTACCAATATGAAAGGACTTTTCCGAAAATGAAGTAAAATCGGAATACAGATCATTATTAACAAATGACCACTTGCAAACAACTTTGCAAATAGGAAGTACTAATTTTAAACTCCAGTATGATAAAATATTATCTCAGAGAAAACAATTACATTCATCACAAAATTTAATCTGTTCTATAATAGGTTTATTAATAAATGGAAATATTTTATTTGTTTTTTTTTTATAAATATCAGAAAAATATATATGTAGGAGAGGTCACTGTCTAGATGACAGTATCCTCTGGGCGGGTACGGATGTAGAATGCAACTGATAGTGTGGTGTGCGTGTGCCTTGAAGACTGTCGCGTGAGGAGTGCGTGCGAGTGGAGAATAAAACAACGTAGCGTCGGAAAAATAGAGCGTAGCGTCGAGCAGGAGCGTCGTGCAGAGAAAAAGAGGACAGCGTTGAGTAAAGAGCGTGGCGTCATAGTGTAGTCGTAAAATTAAATAATACTTTTTATAATTAAATAATATCCTTTCTGTTGCCTACCAAACATTCCTACATATATATAAATATTATGTGAAAATATCACATCCTAATAAAATTATGAATCTGTTTCTTTTTTTTTGTTGTTGCTTTATGAGTGGAATTATTGTCGTTCGACGGTCTTATGATCTGGCTACGGCGAGTTTAAGCAAATATTCTAAAAAAGAAAAAATTACACAAGAATTAGAATGCCGACGAAGGGTTGACCACTTCAATAAGCAATTACACATCTAAAGTGTAAGTACCTTCAAGTTTGCTACCTTCGAGTTTGGCCCGCCGAGCTAAAAATTTCTACGATCGGGATCCTTTCCAAAAAAAGTTTGCCGACCACTGATTAACATCATAGTAAAAATTTTCGAAATCATTGTTTCTAGGAAGTTGTACTATCTTCTTTATCATATTTTTTTTAAACAATATAATTTTATTTCTAGTCGAATTCAATAAAAATTCAATAATATATTTTATGTAGTTTCATTTATTAGGCCGGCATGTAAAAAACAACATGATTTACAGACAATGTGATTTATATAGATTTTAAGAGATTTCAAGAATCACTGAATCTTGATTAATAAATTACATGGACTTATGCTAGGTATCCATTTGAGAGTTTCTCGCGAGAATACTCTCAAGCGTTATGTCCATTTGACAGCAGCTTTGAGAATTTTCACTCTCCGAGAGAGACCGAGACGCTTACTATCCGATAGAACTCTCAAAACCGTGTCCATTTGAGAATTCATTGTCTCTAGTCTTACTCATTGTGGTTAGTAATAGTAGTAGTAGTAGTAGTAGCAGTAATGTGTAGTTTAGTTCGAAACACGAGTGTGAACAGTGACATCGCTATCATGGAGATGCAAAAAATGTGTGCCCTCATAGTTGCCCATAATATTTTAAGAAAAAAGAAAAATCAACATAAAAAGAAGAGTTTAATAATTTAAATTATTATATAATATTATATAATATTTATATAATATCTATATTTATACACATTTAAATTATTATATGAGCGAGATTGGTCCCTTTACAATTTCCAATATTCCTAGGATGCGTCCTCCGCAATATGTTTTTTATTTGTTCGTGTCGAGAACAATGAAGTAGAAAGAAACGGAAGACATGTACGGTCAAGGGAAATCCCTGTTGTGGAGGAAATAATAAATTTGAAAATTTTTATTCTTGGCTCGATATTTTTCGCATCACAGTTTGGCCCTCGCTGTGTTCGGTGAGACCAAACAATTTCTTTCGAGAGTACTCTCAAAACTTTGAATTCTGAGCAACTCTCCAAGAGCAGTATACCGTGTTTATTTGCGAGCAGGTCGCGACACGTCGACTCTCAGATAGTTGAGCGATGCTCTCGGACAGTAACTCTTAAAACAATATCCATTTGCGAAAAGTACTCTCGAGAGCAACTCGCGACAGTTTTACTCTTCAATGAACACCTAGCATTAGTTTCGTAGATAATCTGTTAGGTCCAAGATATGAGTTCTGAGTATCTCCAGTACCAAGAGAGTTCCCACTTTATACTTTTCATCCTTTTATTAACAATTCTTAAATTTGTTAAGATCGTTACTAATATATCTGATGCTATTGATCTTCAGAACAATATTTTTATTTTGGAACGAATATATTATATTATACGAATAGAATATATTATTTATATATATATATTATATATATATATATATAATTGTAAAAAGATTAATAAATTAAAATGCACAGAATCTTTACTGTCTATTTCTCAATTGACATTACTTACAATACAAGAAATTACTGAATTTGTGAAGGACATCAGTCTTATAGTTGAAAAAGTAAATAATTTGAAAATTTAAAAAGTCATTTTTATATATGACGATTATTTTTATTTTGCTTGCTTTGACTTCTTTTTTAGCATTCATTGAAACGTATAAAACGTTATAAAGCTCTTATTTGATGCGTTGATATATGTTCTAACTTCAACATCGCCGTTTTCTATTATTATATACACTTAATTACTTCCAAAAATCCACTACACTGAATTTATTACCATTCAAAGAGGAATTTGATAGAAGTATGAAAATTACACTGTGTTTAGTACTGCGATAATTATGTTATCAAATTCTATGTACAATGATGAGCAAAACTGAACACATATAGATTTTTAATATTAATAATATTTTATTGAGTGTTTGCATGCAGAATACAAAAAAATTGTTTTGTAGAATACAAAAAAATGTTTAGATTTTTATGATCATCACTATTCTGACAAATATAAATTGTTTTGTGAAGTCAGTTTTTCACTACAATTAATTTTAATAAGAAACTGTCAATAGTTTAAACTGTTATAACTTCGTAAAAAAAAAAGATCATTTACTCATATTAGTCTCATTTTAAAACGTAAAGCTTCTGTTTTCACTATGAATTCGTATCAAGAAAAGTCACGACTGGTGTCGATCTTGTTCCTTTGCGTATATATCCACTTAAGATTCGAAGAACCACCCACTGATGTGGGAATGATGAATATAATGATCTTGCTTGGAGTTTGTGTGTAATAAGCTTGATGATTCGATTCTTGCTTGAATCAAAGGTGTTTACAACAACTGATCTCGTTTCCCTCTTTGGATTGACGATATACAAGGTGAACAGCAACTAGAGTTGTGAATGACTCCTAAACTAAATCAACTTCTGATCTAACATTTTTATGACGATCCTGAACTGACTCAAAAAATTGACTGTATTTTTTTTCTGCTTGTAGTTGATTTAATCGCAATACCTGGATTTGGTGATGCTTTAACCTGCATAAAAAGATATATTTGTTGAATGGATGATTCTCAGGAAAGGTAATGTATATGGTTGCGTATTATTAAGTGGGCAAGAAAAATTTCAAAAAACCTGCATATCTTTATTGGTTTCTATTTTGAGTTTTGAGCTTGTTCGGGTTTTATGTAGTGGCAATTTAGATAGTTTTTTCTTAATTTTTAGTAAGATGCCGTTGACGTTATAGTTTGACTGATGCGTGGATTTTGGTGTTCTATATGATAAACGGTTTCAAGTGATTTGTAATGTAGTCCTGAATTGTTTGGATGTTTGCTATTACGTGTAGTACGTAGATGGATGTGTCATACGGTTTGTTGAGGATGATGCGTAGGAATTTATTTTGGATTCTTTGAGTCTTATTAATGTGAGACTTTGCAGCTGCAGCTCAGATTTGATGGCCGTATGTTATTATCGGCCTAACGCATATTTTGTATAGGATTAGTTTGATATTTGTTTTGAGATTGCTATTTCTGTGTAACGAAGTAACGGATATAGTCTTCTGAGTGCGGGGAAAGCAAAATTTGCTCTTTTGCTGGTCGCCGGACCTAGGTGACTTCAACGTAGGTTCAAGTAGTACGCCAAAGTACTTGACCGTGGGGATCCAAGGGATGTTGTGTCCTGCGATGGAAACTTGATTTGAGTTTGAATTTCTTGTTTATGAAGACAATAACTTGCGTTTTGACTAAGTTTTTAATTTCCAGTTTGTAAAGTAATTTTGGAGTTGATCAAGGCGTGCTTGAATGTACTTGGTTGCATTTTTATAATGACGGTGAAGATGGTGGTGTCGTCTGTGTAAATAGCTAAGTGGAAATTTTGAATGTATATAAATTATGAATAGCAGGAGGCAGAGTATAGAACCTTCCAGTATATCCGCAATGACGCTTTTGGTGGTTGAGGGAGTAATGTTTACTGAGACATAAAAGGTCCTGTTTTACAAGTAATTAGTTATCAGTCTAAGGAGAGGACATAGGGTATTTATTCTTTGCAGTTTCACTAGAAGGGCGTTGTACCAGATCGGAGGCTTCGAAGGCTTCTTCTAAATCTAGGAGGATAAGTTGTGTTACTCTATTTTTATTTATCTCCAGCTTAATCTGTTCTATAACTCGCTATAACTGCTAGATGCATGAATAATTTTTTCTGAAACCAAACTACTGGAGAATGATTCTGTTCTTGTTGTTAACATGGATTAATAAATAGGCGATGATAATTTTTTCAAATAATTTGCTGATAGTATTTAGGAAGTTGATTGGCCTGTAGCTTTCAATGGCTGTTGTTGCGGCTTTTCCTTGCTTGAAGACTGGGATTATCTTAGCGGTTTTCCATGCCATGGAAAAATAGGGATGTATAAGGTAGGCTGTGAAGATGTGATTATTTGACGACACATGACCGTGCGCCTGGCAGCGGAAACACTGAATCATTGGTTTATGGGATTCATATTTTTTCCAGTATATTTTGACATCCTCGATGAATCTAATATGATTTACTTCTACAAGTGTGATTCTGGGTGCGAATGTAGTATTTGGTGAGTCGGTTTTCAGCACAGTGTATGGAATTTAAGCCCTGACATCTAATGTTTTCACATATTCTAGTTGGCACGATTAAGGTTTTTTCGTAGGTGACCGTGTAGGTGTGAAATTCAATGTTATCATTGATGCAGATGGCCTTGAATTTAATAAAATCTTTGATGTCAGCAAACATTATTTTAACACATTAAAGACCGGATATTTTTTTGCAATCAAAACCGGTAAATAAGCAAAAAAAACATGAAGGCAATCGAGTTTAATACATTGACTATGTGATGTAAATAGTCCTAAATAGACAAAGTAGATACAATATATCAAAGCAGGTGGCATCTAAAGACAGCATGTGGAAAACACGAGTTATCTCGTGATTCGTCTGTAACAGATCACACGCGAAACACGAGCAAACTCATGATCCGTCCGCAATGTATTAAGTTTGTCGGATGTAAATTTGGTTTAAAATGCATTCTGATATTTTGATTGCGTCAATGAGTTTGATCTATTTTACCATGAATGTATATCGGTGAAGGTTTGACGTTTCGTTTTTTAGCAGGAAGGTTTGTATTTGTTGCGGTGTTCACGTTTGAAATGTCATTTTTTGATGCCGTGTTTTGGGAGCCTGAGTTTAACTTATGAGACAATCAGCGAAGACGCTACCTGTTTTTTGTAGAGATGGCTGAGATGACGTGTTCCATACCCTTCTGCATATTTGCGACAGGAGGTGAATCTAATAAGAATATGGCCCTCTTTTTGAGATGGTAACCTTAAGCTGTTTTTCTGTGGCTTTTCTTTTAGCCACCGTCCATGTGAATGCTCTGCTTGCAGGTGCGCAGTCCAGACTATTGCGGCTGTGTTGTTCGTGGCGGTGTCCATATGTTTTCTTCTTCAGATGTGGGTACTTTAGAGTCTTCATTTGATTTTTTATTACGCACACACCTGCTCATTGATTGAGATTGTAAATAAGAAGTCTTGCTCAACTTCTTTGCTCGGAGGTTGATCGGGAACTCACTGTGTGATCCTGACTTTGTTCTATGCCATATCGGCCTTATATAAGGCCTTATTATATCCTTCCCGATCACATGATTGGGAAGGTAATCTATTTTGGGCCAAAATATAACGTCGGGAAAGATCAGTCTTATAAAATAATTCTCGGTACTGCCTAGGCACGTCCCTCGCATTACGTTTTATGCATCTATTGGCCTTGGCTGTAGGGCCAATGCCAGAGAGACGCGTCTCCTAGATCCACCCTTGGCCTTAACAATTTGTTTCTTCCCCCCCTCCCCCCACAAAGATATTTTAATAGTGGCAAATGAAAAAGTTCTTTTCTTTAAAGAAATTATAAAAATTCACATATGTAAAAGATTGAAAAATTTGAATTCAATAAATATTTCGTTATCTGACCTTAATATTTAAAGTTTAATAAAATTGCAAAAAAAAAAATCAATAAGTTTTAAAGGATTTTTATAAAGAGAAATTTCAATTTTCAAAATTAGAGTGAATCAAGTTACAAAAAAATTTTTTTAATGTTTTTACAAATGTTTGAACTTTCCGTTTTATTTGCGATGTTTGGTATATCTTTGGACGAAGGGCGTATTTAATTAGCAATTTTTATTGATGATAGTTGCTTCCAATTGTCAATATCTTTTACATCACATATTTTATCGCAGAACTGGATAACTACCAGACGCAAGCTCTTATCTCTATTTTCTTGATTGCTAGTGCTACCTCCTCCACTGCACCGATTTCTCTACTTGCTTGGTAGGAAAATCAACAGACTGAGAGAATGATACTCATGCACGGCGAGAAAATTTCAATATAATGGAGAATCGATGTAGTGGAGAGATTGATGTGTGAAGAGATCGATGCAATGGAAGGGATAGCGCTAACGATCAAGAAAATAGGGGCAAGGACTCGAAGGCCGGTTGTTGGCTATCTTTATTCTATCGGATACTGATTGTCTGTGTTTCTATTTGTATGCAACATTAAATTATAAATATACATTACGCACGTGACTTTTTAAGATTATATTATATGCTATTCTATTTCAGAACAAATTCGTCGTCTCATTTTCACTTCTTCTTTTTTATAGTCATGCAAACTTAAATTTGAACGCATAAATTATATTAACAAAATTGTAACTTAAACTTTTATTATACTTTAGTCTACTTCTAACATAATCTAGTTTAGCTTGTTGAAAGATTAACGTAAAGATTAAAAAGATAGTACATATACGCTATTTTTAATTTCAACATAATGCATACACAATCGTGTAATTGTAATAAATCAAATGATATAGGATTACGTGCTTGGAATATGTGAATTATAAAAAAAAAGAATATTAGCTTTCATATCTAATTATCCTGCTTTTATATTGTTGACTATTTTGGCTGTTTATTTATACTTAGAATTTGCGTTATGATATTATTGTAACATTATATGCAAACAATATTATATATATCTTTATCATTCTATAAAATTTTATTAAAAATATATATTTTACTAAGCATCGTAATATTCTCGTATCTTGTGCAGGTGAAAAACTGCTGTCCAGTGAAAAATATACAATGTGTAGTCAGAATATGCATTGAATGATTACTCTTGGCAAATGAATCTTACTGTCAATTTTTTGGAAAAAAAGGACTTTGGAGAATATGTTTGCTCGTTTGTGAACGCTCTTGGAAAAGCTGATGGTATCATTCATTTACAAGGTAATGTACAAAATATAAATATATTGCAGACTTTATATCTTTTATTAATAATTGCTTGGACGCGTCAACTTAAGACTTAACTCAGATGAATTACTGTAGAACCGCATTAAAATCACGAAACGATAATTACTTATAGGCAGTCCTGAATTACGAACTACTACTATATAACTTATGAGTTTATTATCATCGATGATTGAGCATAATGCATACTTCCCGCTAAACAAAATTTTCTCTTCAAAATTTATTTCTAATGTGCAATGTTGTGAGTGTATTGGCTTTATGCAATGAAAATGTGAGTGTAGTCTGTGGTATAGATGTGTGACATATGTATGTATGTCGTGTATGGCATGGGAAGTATTATTAATTTCGATACTGGGCCGGTAAGAGTCGAGTTGTAAAGGAGAAACCGTGGTGTGAGGAACTGAGAGAAAAGAATAGCGAGTTAAGACTACTGAGAGAGTCAGGAATCTAAAGCTTTACTGTTTTGTATCTAATTGTGCTTGTTAAATATATATTTTAATATTATATACGTCGTCCCTTATTCCATTCACAAATGTTTTCTCTTTAAAGTTTCTAGTGTAATTTTTTTGTTACTGATACGTAATTTTTTATCATTTTGACGATTGAAAAGTGCTTCTAAAATCCATTTTAGTTATGTCTAAGTCGATTCCACTGACAGCCCAACCACCGTTTTGTGTTTGTAATGTGATTTTAATGTGATTCATCTGAATTAGATCTAATTTTGTTGGTAAGAACGAAGGTTCCTGATAAAAGTAAATTTGTAATAAGAGTAATAAGCGCATCAAGAAAAAATTTTATTCACTTCCTATAATGTTATCTATACCAATATATCTATTAGTTGTTGATGTATGCCTCTAAAAAAATAATAATTAGAGGCATAAAACTAGAAGAATATATTAGTTGCAGTGTGTGCACATATAATGTTTTTAATTTTTGTAACACTGTTACATTATGATAGATACTAATCGTTAATTTAACAGATTCAATTAATATGACATAATGATTAGGTACTCGTACAACATGATTTGATTGGATTTTGTAATCAATGGTCGGATTTGAAGTATATAAACACTGATGTTGATTTTCATACAATGAAATGCAAAATTCATGATACGAATCTAATATTTCAGGGCTCGATTGTTATCAATTGCCACTGCATATATTTAAATAGAGATGTTTTCTACACTGTCAAAGATTATTGTTCGCTCAGTAAATATAGAGAACGACTCATCGATTAAAATATGTTATCGGGCATATGATTTAGAATAACTTTTCTCTATACATATTTTCCCTATACACATTATCGTCATTTGGCCTTAATCAAGAAATGAGGGAAAAAAGAGATAAATTAAATTTTTAGTAGAAGCGTCCCTATAATCTTTTGACCAGTTTCTATATTTTCTTCTCTTCACTAAAGAATATTTAGTAAATTTATTACAAAAGCTATAAGTCATTGTAAATGCTTGTAAAAGCATTTAATTTTGTCGACAGTCTATTCGAAACTTATATCGATTTGATTTTGGTTTCTACTGATTTTCATATTAATTTTGCAACAATATTAATATTTCAAGATGACATTTTAAGTAAGATTTTTTTGATTTTATCATAAATATTTTAAGATTTTTTCATGATTTTCCTATCATTATGCATAATTTAGAAGAAGAAATAGTAATATGGTTAATTATCTTTAATGATTAAATGATTAAATTAATGCTTTAAATTTTTGTTTAAAATATAAGTAAACTAAGAAGATTATAATTAATGTAACAGATTGCAGCCTCACTGAAATAGATTTAAGAATTTATTTATTTAGTTGAGAATTGTATTGAATTTATTTTTCAGTTACAAAGTGAGAATTGGTTGAAAAGGTGTTTGTCACCTTTGACAATTTGATTAAAGAGAATTTTCACCATAATTTAATCAAAGAGAGCGACTCTCTTTTTCTTTTTTGTCGACCTTTTATAGCAAAGTTGAAAGCTAGCTGTAGCCAGTCAGATCCAATTTCCTTTCAAAAGAATGGGGTGGGAGATTTATAATGGTATCTAGACGCTCGTATACAGTTTATTTGAATGGGATACTATTTGGCAAACATTGGAGCATGCGAGGCTTCAACAAATAAAAACAAAAAAAAAATAATTTAGTTGCAAAAAACATTTCTGTTTTAATTTTTTTTGTATATTCTAATACTCGATGTATAGATGAATTCTAATCTCGAAAAACGAAATATAACGAATATATAACGAATATGTTATCAATATGTAACTAGCTAGACTATCTCATGTATTGAAGATAGACGACAAAGTGTCAGCTTCTATTAATATTATAAATATATATATTATAGATATTATGAATATCATTGCTGAATGCGTTTAATAATAATTCAAGTAAAAATTGTCCTAAACGTTGGAAACCAATGAAATTGTGATAATAATAATAATTTTTCAAAGCTAATTTAATTTTTATAAATTATTGTACTGTGTATACGATATTTTTTATATGAACATACGGCACACTAATATACCGATTGTGGAAATTGAATGTGTTATCAGAGAATCGTATTTAATTGTATTTAATCCAGCACCATTGCCTCCTAGTATTGTTATTGTAAAGAATTCGTGGACCATTCTTCATACATTCAAATTGGAAAACCAAAATTAGGAGGAATTTTAAGGAAGTTCTCCAATTATTGTTCAGGTACTTAATTTATTAAAAAATAAAAAAGTAGATATTATTGATTATATATTTATTATAAACTCGAAATATTTCATTTATATTTTTACGCTATTTGAAAGATCGTTACGTTAGTTGAAAGCGAAATTTGATAAACGATTTATTTATTTATTATGTATTCTGATAAATAATGAAATTTATTTGATTGTCAGATTAAAGTATACATAGTATAATACATTAAAATTACCAGACTTTAAATGTGTCTAATTTTTAAACCAATGGATTCCGATAATAAAAACTATTGTATTTCCTCTGTTTATCAATTACTATCAGATAATATAAAAAATAAATTTTAATTCTTATTCTTAAATGATGGTCTAAAGTGAAAACCAAATTTAACATGTATTATGAAAATATAATGTACACGTACATAAATATTATTAAAATTTTATATTATCTGATAGTAATTGAATAGTATAATTATAATATAGTATTATAAAACTATCAGATAATATATTATTTTTAAAACTTGAACAAAAATAATTTTTTAGTAACATTAGTGATTAAAAATAAATCAATAAAGTAAATTTTGTATTTTATTAATAAAAATCTGCTATTTTTTACAAGATACGCGCTCATTATTTATTTATATTACATAAATGAGACATTTAATTCATCATGTTAATCTATAATATAAGGTCTCTTACAAAATATGACCTTATATTGCTATTAGAGGAGTTCTATAAGAGATCTCGATATCTTAAATATCAAAGAATGAGTTTTGGAGCTTATACTTTAGATTTATATATATTTCTGATTTAAAGCTTTTATGTCTGGTAATCATTATGGAGACCAATATATCAACATACATATCTTTAAAAATAAAGTTTATGTTTAAAATTATCAAAGATTAAATAACTTTGCTCCTAAGTATTGATTTTATAAAACTTTTCTAGATATATCTCAATATACAACTTTTTAAATTTTAACTTTTAACTTTTTAACTTAAGGAACACTTTCGTTGCTTTCGTACTAATAATAACTTTATGGCATCTTATAGTAAAAAAAAATATATTATGACATCTTATAGTAAAAAAAGAATATACCATTTATCACTAAATATTTTTATTGCAAGTATGAAAAGAAGGGAGACAAAATTAGCAACAAAAGACCATAATATCATCCTCTTCTCTAATCGTAGATGTAGTCATTTTCGAATGATCCGAATATAAATGTTATTTTATATACTAATACTAAAATTCTATCTTTTTTAATTATTTTAGCAGAAACAGTGAAATATTAATTGATGATATTCGTTATAATCTCTTTAAAATAAAATTAAAACCTTTTCTTTTGAAGATTTCCTTAAAAGATTCAAAATCATTTTAATATTTAAAAATTTAACATCTATTGAAAATTTTAATAACGTAATTTTAATTTTTATTTAATATTCATATCGATGAATATTTTATTTAATATTCATATCGATGAATTTTTATTTAATATTCATAATTGATCTGATGATCTTGGTTTTTTATGAAAAAACCAGGACCACTCGAAGGACGAACCTCATTGATGAGATATAAAAAATATTTTATTCTACATTGATTATTTAGAAATGACGTGATACAACCACCGCTGTTATTGAAAATCTGTTGGAAAGAATCCATGGAAACATTTGGGCCAGTTTTTCCTATTTAATAGCAGAATAGGAAAATAACAAACATAAATACGCTAAATTCCTATGAGCAAAACATCTAAATCATATCTGTTATCGAAAATTCAAAAGTAGCATATCACACGATATCGTAAATCTAGCAGTTTATTTCTAAAAATCAAATGTATATGTAGTTATTTGATAAGTATTTGCTCGACACTTATACAGCAGATACTATTATATAATTTATAACTTTTCTTTTGGTTTAGAGTTACATCTTGCTGCAAAAACAACTCCCAGCACTTTTGTGAAATTCACCGAACTGAAGTCTCGAAAAAACCTATATCCAAAGGAAAAAAGAAGAGTAACAGTAACAACAGTAGAAGAATACATATAAGTGGTTTTGACGAATTTTATTCTTCTGGAAACGACGACGATCTTAGTACTACACAAATAATGGGTGTGTCTCAGCGCAACGGTGAATTGTGAGGACTGCTACCCGCTTCGCTGAGGTTCTCTCGTTTGGCCTTTTACAGCCGAGAGATGTTAAGAATGCCGGTTGTAGGTTTTTAAGACGTATATTTGGCGAAAGTTATACAATTGTTATGTGAGTCTAGGAAAGGCGTCTCCGCGTCTAGACCCGAACTGACTGACAGAATGGTTCTGACAGATTGTATGTCTCGTGTTAAGAGACGGAACTTTTATGTGGAACGAATGTGTCTACGTGACTTCTTGGCGCTAGCTTCTTTATTTTAGGAATCTAGCCTGAGTGTCTGTCTCGAGGTGGGTTGTTCTGCGGCAGAATAAGGTGGTAGTATTCTTCACAAAACCATAGAACAGAAAGGCCATTGATACCGCCATCATTACCCCCGGCTTGGGTGAATATAAACACAGCAAATTCCAGACATAATTTAATACCAATTACGCTATTTTTTCCGTTATTCATTTTAACTATGATATTCATTTCTTAAAATATGCATTCTTGTGAAAAAAAATTTAACAACGAATTTCATGCTGATCAAAATTTAAAACGAATCGGGAATAACATAAAATAATAATTTTATCTGATTCATTTCTTATAATACGATATTATAAAAACATGCTTATGTTAAAATAAAAAATGTGGTATTGCTTTTTACAATTGGTACATACAATGGAGAAAAACAATTCACATATAAATATACAAGCTTATTTATACTACTTAATAACATTAAACTTTTTAAGAATTTGCGTTTATCCTAGCATTATGATAAAAGAAACATGGAATAAACAATTTCAAACAATTTGAATAGAAGTTAATATTTTTAATATAGCAATTTTATACCGATTTGATAAATTTCAATAAATATTGTATGATTAAAGGTACAAAAATTGTCTATTTTCTAATTTTTTACATTTTTTTTTTTTTAACAATCTGAAAAATAATACTTATAAATAATTAAAAATCGCAAATTATTCGTATTACTTATTAATATTGAACTGTTCTCTAAAATATTATTAAATATTTTTGACATATGAAATAGATAAGAAATTATCTAATAAAATATGAATATATAATATGTGAATGTAATAGAACAATAGTTGAAGTTATAATAACAGATATATGTTATATGTATACACATTCTCTTTCTGTTATACTTATCTTCTTTATTAATATCAATTATTTGTATTTTCTGGATAATTAAGCTATCTAGTTAATAACGTTATTACTAAGCAATTAAGCATAAAAATAACGAATATAATTAATTTTTTTTATAGTCAACAATGAAACAATTATATCGTATAAAAAAGAGTAAAATAAATAAAAAAATTATATTTGGCATTATATATATCATTAAAAACACGCAAGAAATATTTATATTATGTTCACTGTACATGAAAGCATTACATAATTCAAATACATTAATTGTCATTTTTGCGAAAGTTTAATTATCCAAGATTAATAAAAAATAAATAAGGAAAAATATTTTTCTTGTGATTTATATATTTTTATTAACATATTATAATTCTTTACTCGAATTTATTCAAATACAGTTATTTTTTAATATATTCATTTCTTTTTATTAAAATATTTATTTCTTTTGTTAAAATATTTATTATTTTTTAAAATTATACTTAAGAAAAGAATCACAATATTGAAATAGAATTTTTAATTTTTCATTTAAAATGTACTATATTTTTTATCTTGTAAATAATAATTTAAAAACAAAATAATATTACTTAATGTTAAAAATATTAATTATTTTATTCGTTAATTATTCTACAACATACTGAAACTAAATGAATAATTATCTTTAATTTTTAATATAAAATTTCTTAATATGAAATTAATATTTTTTTCATTCACTTAATTCTCTAATACTTTATCGGAATTATTTTTAAAAAGTATACATTTTTAATATTCACATATTATTTATATCGGAACTATATAAATTTAAATTTATCTTTATCTACAAAATTTTAAATTATTTTATCTTCGCTACATTTATTGTAAATAAATTATACGGTAATTATATTACTTTCTTCACATAATTACCGTAAATATGTGTACATACATATGTATATTATATATTACATAATGCTATTACAGATCGATTTATGTTAATATATTTAGAAATAATTAGCTATATTTACAGCAAATAAATGCATTAAAAATTCATCATCCAATTTGATATTAAGATATTGTTATAAATGCCATTAATATCGAATAATTTCACAAAATGATATTATTTAAATTGAATTAATATACTTTGAAACGTAAATAGCTTGATAATGTTCCAATGTAAAAAGCGAGACAACATATTTTCAAAAAAATTAATTCCAAGCTTTGAAATGTTCCCTGATTATTTGAAAAGAGTTATTTAATGATACTAATAATTACTTTGTAAAACTAATTACGATAAAACTAAACTTTGGAAAAGGACAGTCAATGAAGATTAAATTCTTATGGAAGTAAAAATATATAGGTCTTTCTTTCATTCGACATACGAAGGCGAATATGTACAATATACATATATTTAGATTTAACGAGATATAGTTATTATGGCGTGACCAATATGAGAACGTTTCTTCTAACAATGTATTGTAAATATATTATAAGTATATAATGTTTATAAATTTTAATTTATATATTTGTTAGATTGCAACTGTGTGTAGATTAACAAATTATGTTATATTACATTTTTCTAGATAAATTGTAAATTACTAGCATTATTGTAGATAAATTGTAAATTACTAAAAATATGAAATTACTAGCAGAAATTGTAAATTTTATTTTTAAGAAAAATTTTCTAAATATATTGTTTTTTTAATATACCGCTTATATATACATTTTTTCTGTATTCTTTAAATTAAAAAACACAAACATTGAATTAAAAAATACAATCGTACTCGTAAAACTTAAAAATTAAAACGCATATACGTATTATAAACTCCGTTTATTTTGTAGCTTCCGTTGTTATTTATTAGATAGAAAATAAAAAATTTCATTATGCTCTATTCTGCACATCACACATGTGTAAAAGTTAAACAAAATTTACAAATATCTTGAGTTTGTATGAAGACTTTCCAAAAATATTCTTAATGCATAATAAATTTTTATAGTTTTGTTGTTTGAACATAAGATGTGTGTTTTTTAATCGTAATTTCAACACATAAGTTCCAATGCAATATTATATAATAATTCAATGCAATATTACATGAACACGTATTATATGTTCAAAGATCTATAATTATTATTTCTGAAGCATCTATCTAAATGGAAAAAATTATCATAGTTCTATAACGTGACTAATATTTCGAATTCAATATCAAAACAAAAGAGATGCAAAGTAAACAATTTCATGGAAATGATTTATTATTTACTTATAGGCATAATTCTTGTTAAAAACTATTAATTCAAAAATTTCAATTAATTCAATGCTTGCAAAAATAATTTATAATCATCATATAAAATAAATCATCTTAAACACTTTCAGTTACTGTTAATTAATTATTAAATTTTTATTAAATAACATTGAATTATAATAGGATGAATTACAAAAATGTAGAAACATCAAACTGTTATGAACTAAAGATAACTATAAATATCTAACAAATAAAAAAATATTTTAATTTCTTAGTGAGATCTAAATATTCATGTATGTATATAAAAAATATCGAAGTTTACTTAATATATATAATAAATATGGAAGTTTATTTTTTCTGGTTATAAAACAGTATAATCGTTTGAAAATGCTAATATATATTTATCTTATCTATCCCATACTATTATATATTTGACTGAATGACAAGAAAATGGTTCAATGTCGTGTTACGACATCGTCTGTTAAGCAAAGCTTCATCATAAAAAATATTTAAAATATACACAATATATTGATATAATTTGAACTTACATATATATATATATATATATATAAATTGCAACAAATTATATAATATTCAACGTTATAAAACAATCGTTCAATATTTAAAGAAGAAATTTTTAAAAAATCGCTACATCATATTCAACCTACTTGTTCGTTGAAATCCACAATAATAAATTAAAATTCCGTGATATGTTTGTTGTCTATGTCAAAGAGGATGAATATTTTTCTGCGTACAAATTAATTTAATAACCTTTATGTATATGAAAAATGATCTATATCAATATTTCATACTGATTGCCAATGAAATAACAAGTAAATACATATCTCCGATGAAAATGATACCAAATATGACCAGAATTAACTTGAATTACACTATGAAATGCTTGAATTACACTAAAAATGTTTAATATTCACTAAAGTAGGCAATGAAAATTATTGTCACAATTGCAACGCTAATTACAATGTTCCGAAAGAAATTTTGTTTTTCAAATACAAGGAATGCATATTCCATTTGCTTCTGCAAATTACTTAAATTATCTTGTTTACGCTACCAGTTTTCCAATTGTCTCCACGCCTTAAAACTTTAACAGATCCTTATTCCCAAAGAATTTTCTAAAACAACTATGCTAAAAAGCGAAATAAGGAATTGAATTTTTTTTATTTTCTCTATATTCAGCATATACACAAGTATTTGCACTTCGATCTTACATTAATACATATGTGTTTTATTAAAAATTGCACACTTGTTATTATTATTATCCTTCGTTAAATCTTTTTATAACGATATATGTAAATTCATTTTTTATAATTGAACATACATCTTCACATGTGTTAGATTACATTAAAATATTGATATAATCAATCGTACATAAAATGATATGAAAATAATATGTAAATTGTATTGTATGAACCTTGAAACTTTCTGTTTGATCTGCTTAGCAAAATGACATCGTGAAAAAGTTGATGAACGTTTCTTGCCGTTCGCACATACATATACTAGTTTAAGATGAACTATATAAACCCGTAGAAGCATTTTTATTTAATAATTTCTAAATTAAATTCTTTATACCTTTGAAAAATAGCTTCGATCTATGTTTTTATTAATGCAAAATGTATGAATGTTTCGTATATTGCGAATTCCACATATTTTTACATCCGTATAAATATTTAATTTTATTATCCGGTGTATTTAAGAAAAATATTTCTATTAAGACATTATAATTACAAAGAATGCACAAAAAGAGTTAATTATTTTTATCAATATTTTTATGTATTTATCAGTGCTAATAATGATAAAATAAGGCAAAATATAACATTTGGAATATTGATTATAAAATACAAAGATCTTTAAATAAAAATTACATTCAAATGTAATTGAAAAACATTTTGTAAATATAAAATAATTCGAAAAATATATTTCTAAATGATTTTCATTTTAAAATGAAATTCATTTCTACTTAAAATGATTGACATTTGTATCGTATTGAAGTATTTTCAAATTCATATGACATCCCCAAATCAGAAACTATTATATTATTACAGCAGGGAATAAAATTCTACAGAACGCGAATTTTCAAATCGAGTTCCAGTACAGATGAAGCCAGCACTATCAATGGCAGCTTATTGACAGCTTCAAACTAAGCTCCGACATAATACATGATTCAGATAAAACATTGTAAGCTGTGGCCATAGTTTAATGACATTAGCTTACTCACCTAATGCAATATTAAATTATTTTACACACTACCAGTGAATTCAGACATATTCAAAACTATTAGGACTGGCATTAAGCTAACTTTAATAGCATCTCACCTGCATTTTTATCACGGAGTGGTTTAAAGTACCACAAATAATACACATTACATATCCTTCGGCCAGTATGCAGAGTACAAAATATAAATACAAAATATAAAATTTATGTGTCCTAATAAATAAAAACAACGTAATATAGTAACTTATGGCAGCATATATACTCAACGAGTAATTATCAGGTCGAGTTGTTACTATCTCATGACTATTAATAGTGAGAGGTCATTTTACTGCCGCCTGTAACCCTATGCCAATTTATTGATCGGCATATCCGTAATATTTTACTCTATTGTAAGTACAGAGATTCACTAGAAAATAGCTGCCAACATACGCATCATGCAACTTGCAGCACTAAACACTGCGAGCGGTTTTCAGAGGATTACGCATAAAATTCAGCTTTTCTAAAGCTACTGTAAACGCACTTATTAGAAAATACTTATACGGTAAAGTATCTCTCTTCAAATATATGTAAGCAATATACCTAAATTTTAAAATCCAAAATTTATACATCTTTAGTCTACTCTTTCTGCTTTAACGTTACCGATGTTTATACGCTTCATAAAGCTAGCAGAATAGTTCAATGGGAATTTACATATATACCAATTAACTCATGTAATGACAGGGTATAAAACATGGAGAGATTTTAGAGGCTTTGAAGTTGCATAGTGTGATTTGCATAGTAGCACTATTCACATAGTCAGACTATCTCAAATACAAATATCCTGCTAGGTCGTTATTCATACTAAAATATTTTCCGTAATTTCAAAACAAATAATCCTTCCAAATTAGCAGCATTTATCATGTCGCAGCAAATGACCATATTAGACATTTTCTTTGCAAGTTACCATATTTAGTTCATCCGTAATATGGCTACTTATCATGTGCTTTATGTACGTAATTGTTGATTAGCATAATTTCCGCCACTTCTAGCTGTTTGAAATTCCATGTTAGAGAAATAGAAATATAATACTTATATAGCAGCTTTCAGAAAAGCAGCTCTACTAAGGCACATTAGCTACTATTTTACATTCTTTGACTTCCATTTTTGAGTTCACGCATGGACTGTCGTACAGCTCATTTTAATTGGGAAAGTGCTAACTGGAATTAGGAGTAGACTGTTACACTCTCTTTATTAATTTTAAATATACTCCAAACAATTTGATATTATGGATTTAAACGTTTGATGACTAGATAAAAAGATTTTCGTTGAGTTCTATCGGAAATAGCTGATACGATTTACAGGTGAAATACTTACGACGGCTAAATACTAGTACTAGAAAAATTTCATAGAGAGATGGAGAGGACTAAGCACGCTTAAAAGCCTCACTGAGTTTCCAAATCTATTCCGATAATGAAAATGTCTTTTAAGAAATATTTTGCAATAATTTTCTCGCAATGCTATCAGCAGTCAATGATTTTCCAGAATGTGGCAATTCGTAGAACATGTCACTTTTACTAAAGCCTACAGAGAAAACAGCTCCATGTACATTATTGCTAAAAATGTTAGATAATTTTAACATTATTATATTTTTATAAAAATTCGAAATTTCTTTCGTTATTTTCTATATTAAAGATATGTACGTAAAAATACATACATCAGACTTATTCTTTTCTCATTTGCACGCTGTTGAAATAGAAATAAATTTTGAAATTTCTGATATTAAATTTCATGTATATTCTCCTCGCTTCTTTCTCTTAATTCGTAAATACGGGTTATTACTACAACAGAGTAAATTCACTAACTTTAGGCTAGTAAAGTTAAAAACATATACCGAAAACAGAGCTTCATGTGATGTTAAATGGTGGCTGACCACGCTAGCGAGTCAATTTAATTCTTCAAAATGTTTTGAACCCTGATATACACACTTTTATGTGCTTTCTAACGAGATGACAATTAAGAACATAAAGTACCAAACTGTTCCAAGCAAACGTGCAGTGCGTAGGTCGATTGGCGCGCTTGTAATCAATGATGTATGACGTGTGTACGAGTTTGGTTTGGAAGTGGTTTTGCTTGTATGCTAGTCGTCACGCTTGTAATCTCTATGAGCCAGAATATACATTTGGCGCGTGTAAATATACGTATAGAATGTATCAATATCTCTATGCTACTTTTACACCCTTTTTATCTGAGAGGCTACCATATTTCTTTTTAAATAAAAGTGAGCATTTCGGAGTTACAGGAGATGATATAGTGATGGATAATAGATGATGAAGAAGAAAAGGATAGAACAGACAGAGAAAAGCAAAGGGAAAGAGTTTCTGTCTAGATTCTGCTAGCATGATAGGAGATCTGTACAGGATGTAGATATCAGGTCAGAAGTATTATATTTAGCACAACTCGATGGCGAGGAATGACCCATGGAAATGTAGCAGCTGGTGATTAGCCGTGACACGAGCAAAAGTAAAGGCCATGAACTTCAAACTAAAGCTAATTGTAGTAATGAATTGATTCTTAATTTCTAATAATATTACTTTTAATAAAATTGCATAAACAAATAGAAATTAAGTTTTTTAGGCTTTAAAGTTTTAGCTATAAGAAAACCTTACTATGAGAGAATCCAACAGGACACTTAGCATGGGGTTTCGTGTATATATAGCATGTTGTTCTAGTTTATTTCAACTGTTTATGAGTCGAAAGCCATTTCTTTCTGAGTATGATCCCTCATCAAAACAAGCTCAATTTTATCAGAGCTAATTTTTCACTCATTTTCTTTCCCTTTACCGTAGTCACCTTTGAAATTTTATTCATTCAATAGAAATATTTTATTTATTTATTTATTTTACATCTATTTTTATGTTCATAATAGCAACAGCTTACTTTCATATATTTCAAAGTCATATATTTCCAGAAAGATGGCGAGGGTGGACAAAATTGTATACCAGAAGCCATGCACGATTGCAGTACAGTATACCACAGCATTTCATTTTACATCAGAGACACAAGCCATCCTCTCTGTCTCCCTTCATTGACTAAAATATTTTCAATTACATCATATGTTTCGAAATATCACGACGCGCAAGTTTTCAATCAATATCTTAAGTACCGTTATTTACAAGAAGCATAACTGATAGTAAGCAGCTAAGGAAATTATTTACAAAATTTGACATGCAAAGAGTAGGCATCAGCAGACATTACCTGAAGGGTGGGTAATCAAACAATACTCTTGTAAAAAGTGAAGTACTCGAGTTATTCACATGTGATGGGTCAGGCTTTCGGTCAAGAAGACTAGATCAGCTATGCCTTTGCCAAATAGATGAGGGACTGAAAGTTGCTATAGCAGTAACTGGATAGACCTATTGAACTAATTAAGATTTTAAAACAGCTTGTCGGGGTACATTAAGAAAATTGTAGCAACTGAGCAGTTAATTCTCCTTAGCAATCTTGGAGAAATATAATATGAATGAGCAAAAAGCGAAAAATAATTTTGAATTCTATTTACTTAATTTAGTATAGATAATTCCCAATACTGCAATAGAGAGAATTATTTCAAAGATAGATATAATTTCATCTACTATATTTTGGACCTAAGATATCATAGTATTTTATATATGCGCCGTATAAAGCAAAAGAGTGTATATTCAAAATTGATACTGAATTTAATGAGTATTGTGAGAAGCTCGAGGTGCGAGAGTTCAACGAGTATCATTTTATAAGATAAACTACTAAATTATATAAACTGATTTTGGAGTAATTTTTGACTATTCTACCAATTCAGATTAGTATAGAAAGACATTACACATACTAAATTCAACTTATCTCCATATCGATCAGAATATATCATCGAGTATACATGTAATAACATTATTATAAATATGCATATTATTAATACGATTTAAATATGTATTCCAGGTTAGATAGCTAAAATATTAAAATGTTAATTGTAGAGTGAGTTAAAAGTTAGTGGACTTTAAACCAAAGTAATACAAAAACTGAAAAATACGGTTATTATAACAGAATCGTATCTAAACTGAGTGTCTAAAATCTAATCAAGCCCTAATCTAATCTAACTTTTTCACTTTAAAGAGATGAGCAAAATCATCCAAACCTTTAGCTTTGACCAACCGGCCCTGCATTAACAGCGGCAAGCTTACCGATCGAAATCTCGTTCAATGCCATTGATTAGATGACACGTTATAACAGATATTATATTTATAACTTCATTTTCACTGCTATTATTCTATTTCGTGCTAAACGTAAACAACAAATCTATGCGTTTGCATAAAAGTTTGATCTTTTGTTTAATAGTACGGAATCGTAGTATTAGTAAAATACTCGTAACTTTTATTTTTAGCATTATTTAGCTTCAGTAATTTACTGCTCTCACTATCACTAAAAATGTCAATTTTTCTCTGAATTCTACAGTTCATGATATTGTACATACTTTTCTCATCAGTGAACACTGATGATATTTCTAGTCGAAACATATTTTGTCACGAAATTGCTTAAAAGAGCTCGATGACTGATACACTAAATATTTTGTATATATAATGCTATCATTAGAAAACAGACTAAAAGTGTATACTATATTATTACTGTTTACTGGGACAGATTTTCAGCTCATAAATCTAGGCGATGAGATTCATAATTTGAATCCGTTACTAAATTTAGCCACTATTCACGAAAGACCTACCTAGACTGTACTTTGCATGGCCGTATGGCTACAAGCATTGCAATACATGAGGATGTTTGAGGTGAAACATAGACCCTCCACACATATTGAAACATGCGACGTATCATATTTCTATATACTTATCATATGTCTCTATGACCAGGGCACACTTTACTTCAAAGCTGCGATAATGGCTCTCATATATATAACCTTGAAAATAATGACTCCATTGCAACCCGAAAAAATAAAAATCAGTCAGGCTTTAAAACTTTAAACCCCAGGTCTTCTAAGGATTGAAAAACAAAATAAAAGTCACGACAGGTTGCAGTTAGTATAGAAAAAGATGCAATAATAAAGTTTCTAACAATGAAAAAGGTCATGATTAAAAAAAAATTTAATATGCAATTTCAACCAATTAATTGGACAAAAAAAATGATTTTTTAAGTGTGTATTACTATTTAAAGAATTAAACACCATTTTTATATGCAAAAAGTTTATTTAAAATAAGAATTAAAAAAAGATATTTTAAAGATAAAATTAAATTTTTATTTTAAAACATCTATTCATTTTAAACATTTTTAAACATTTCCTAGATAAAAGCATTATATAACATAACAAACATATAAAAACTTGGCCATACATATAAATATATAAAACAAACAATTTGAAAAAATAGATTTTTGACTTTGACTGACTTTAGTGAATAGCTGCAGTAGGGACTAAATGGATGCACTAAGCCAGTAGCGGTAGCATTGCCACACACAATGTGCGTAGGTCGGCTTTGATAACTATCGCTGAGACACTGCTGTCCAAATTTTCAGTTTAATTTCCAAGTTTTCCATATAATAAACCACATCTATAATTAACCCTCTGCAATAATTAATTGATATCAAAGCTAAGTTAAACAATTCCCAAATCAATTAACACTTTTTCTTCAAATAATATCAAATTATTTCAACAACCTTCCTCATTCAACCCTACAAACAATTTTATAATTTACAAAACACCAACCCAAAAATCACTTTCTCCATTCCAATTGGTCTGTTTGTTTCACAAGTTTCCCCAAAGTCTGCATGGAACTCTCACCCAACCTTATAGAGATAATCTTCGGCATTCATAAAGCCGTAATGTACTTCTTCGCCAGTCCTCTAAAAAACCCAATTAATTAAAAAACTATAGATTTTTCCAAGTCCAAGAATTTATTACACCGATAAGACATCATTCTATACAGGCTGCAAAATCTATCGCATTATAACGACAACGGACCAAACCCAGGAAGACTTCACATTGTATAAAATTCAAAACAAACGCTAAATCGCCACAGCGCGCGCGCGCAAATATTTCAACGCATTTCGTAAAAATAACCTTTATTTTGATACTTTTCACCAGTATCGATTTTCAATTTTATATCGAAAGTTCGCCCAACTGATCTCAAAGTGATGCAAAAAATTAAAACATAACACACCCGCTGTTGCCACAGTGCCAAGTTCTATCCTTAAAGTTACCTGACTTTCTAATCAGTCTTTTTTCCTTAAATGTCCTGTAATTGTAAGAAATATATATGTGGACATGGGGAATTCCCTGGAAAAGGACCTTAAAATCTCTCAGGCTCCAATAACTCGCTCACCTGTGCCATCTATTTAGACCTGGGACCTGGCTTATTCTAGCCCCTCCAGGGCTAGAACTTGAAGCCACTTAGGTATAGCCAGGTTTGTGTGCATGTGTAAAATGACACGAATATTCTCTCTCGTGGTGATGAAGAATTAGTCAGAGCTTTGCGCAACCAGTACAGCCAGAGATTTAGAGGCGAGTGCGAAGCGAATTCAGTGTGGTGTAGACGTGTAAGTAAACCATGAGTCTTAATCTCGAATTTTCTGCTCACCGTTACTACCTTATTTCACCTTTACGTAAAAACATCCTTTTATACTAAATTCACATATACAAATATAGGAATTACAATTATAAATGGATTTGCCATACCAAAAAGTGCTGGGAGCTCGTCCGATTCGTTCAATAGAATAATAGAAAAATAACTTCTGTCTACCGCACCGAGGCCACGAGACTTGCCCCTTCTAGAGATCTTAGAAAGTCCTAAAAAGATCAAGGGTTCTCTGTAATTCGTATAATCGACCTTCAACTAAATTCTACGCAATAGCCTTAATAAACCAGCACTGACCTCATATCCTAAATTTTTTCTACATTAAAAGATAAATCACTCTTTCTTGATGAAAGTCTGCTTCATACCATTAAAGAATACCTCTATATGATGATGCTCCAAACCCAGTATACTGCAATAGGAAATTTCACGTAATCTGCGCAGGCGATACTTTGGCAACCAGGGTGCCATATAAACAGTCAGCCCTAAGTGCACCAGGTCTTTCAAAACCATGTCAAACATGTATACTCGAAGTATTAAAAAGGGGCAGTTTCCAAGAGGATAGGAACTTTTCTGTAGTCTCCATCCCACCTGAGTTGGGCCTGCCAGAGTGCGGGCCGTGTCATTTTGGAAACCCATCTCACCTCCTAGTTGGTTCTACAGCGACATCTCCTGCACACAACCTGTGTGAATTTCTGCACCAATGTAAGACTTTATACCAAATCATTTATTTTTTATAAATTATAAACATAATTTGTATATTCCTGGTACTATTCGATTTTGCCTTACTTCTGTGCAAAACAAAGTTTTATAGGAACCTCTGACTTGGAACCTCTCTGACAAAGCTTGATAAGCAGACGCCAGCAATACGTAACTGAACG
>JAUCMO010000125.1:0-19436 GCA_032399605.1 Melipona beecheii | reverse complement strand
GGGAGAACTGTTTGTCCGGCTGGCATGGTATGCCACCTCCAAGAAGGTCATATACCCCTGATAGAATGTTCCAAATATCAGAGGAGTATACCTTCTAGTTCTCGAGATATGATGGACTTTTATTTTTAAGGAAAGACGCCTGTAACAGGAGAACTGCTCGTCCGCCTGTCATGTCATGCCACCTCCTAGAATGTCATGTACGCCTGATACAATGTTCCAAATTTAAGAGGAGTATACATTCTAGTTCTCGAGATATGATGGACTTTAATTTTAAAGGAAAGACGCCTGTAACAGGAGAACTGTTTGTCTGCGTGGCATGTCATGCCACCTCCTAGAATATCATGTACCCCTGATACAATGTTCCAAATTTAAGAGGGAGTATACCATCTCGTTCTCGAGATATGATGGACTTTAATTTTAATGAAAGACGCCTGTAGTAGGAGAACTGTTTGTCCGCCTGGCATGTCATGCCACCTCCTAGAATGTCATGTACCCCTGATACAATGTTCCAAATTTAAGAGGAGTACGTCATCTAGTTCTCGAGATATGATGGACTTTAATTTTCAATGAAAGACGCCTGTAGTAGGAGAACTGTTTGTCCGGCTGGCATGGTATGCCACCTCCAAGAATGTCATATACCCCTGATAGAATGTTCCAAATATCAAGGAGTATACCTTCTAGTTCTCGAGATATGATGGACTTTAATTTTTAAGGAAAGACGCCTGTAACAGGAGAACTGCTCGTCTGCCTGGCATGTCATGCCACCTCCTAGAATGTCATGTACCCCTGATACAATGTTCCAAATTTAAGAGGAGTATACCATCTCTAGTTCTCGAGATATGATGGACTTTAATTTTAATGAAAGACGCCTGTAACAGGAGAACTGTTTGTCCGCCTGGCATGTCATGCCACCTCCTAGAATGTCATGTACCCCTGATACAATGTTCCAAATTTCAGAGGGGTATACCTTCTAGTTCTCGAGATATGATGGACTTTAATTTTTAAGGAAAGACGCCTGTAACAGGAGAACTGTTCGTCCGCCTGTGGTATGCCACCTCAAGAAGGTCATATACCCCTGATAGAATGTTCCAAATATCAGAGGAGTATACCTTCTAGTTCTCGAGATATGATGGACTTTAATTTTAAGGAAAGACGCCTGTAACAGGAGAACTGCTCGTCTGCCTGTCATGTCATGCCACCTCCTAGAATGTCATGTACCCTGATACAATGTTCAAATTTAAGAGGAGTACGTCATCTCGTTCTCGAGATATGATCGACTTAGTTTTTAATGAAAGACGCCTGTAGTAGGAGAACTGTTTTTGTCCGGCTGGCATAGTATGCCACCTCCAAGAAGGTCATATACCCCTGATAGAATGTTTCCAAATATCAGAGGAGGAGTATACCTTCTAGTTCTCGAGATATGATGGACTTTAATTTTAAGGAAAGACGCCTGTAACAGGAGAACTTGTGGTCTGCCTGGCATGTCATGCCACCTCCTAGAATGTCATGTACCCTGATACAATGTTTCCAAATTTAAGAGGAGTATACATTCTAGTTCTCGAGATATGATGGACTTTAATTTTTAAGGAAAGACGCCTGTAACAGGAGAACTGCTTTGTCTGCCTGGCATGTCATGCCACCTCCTAGAATGTCATGTACCCCTGATACAATGTTCCAAATTTCAGAGGAGTATACCTTCTAGTTCTCGAGATATGATGGACTTTAATTTTAAGGAAAGACGCCAACAGGAGAACTGCTCGTCTGCCTGGCATGTCATGCCACCTCCCTCCTAGAATGTCATGTACCCCTGATACAATGTTCCAAATTTAAGAGGAGTACCTCATCTCGTTCTCGAGATATGATGGACTTTAATTTTCAATGAAAGACGCCTGTAGTAGGAGAACTGTTTGTCCTGGCATGGCATAGTATGCCACCTCCTAGAATGTCATATACCCCTGATAGAATGTTCCAAATATCAAGAGGTATACCTTCTAGTTCTCGAGATATGATGGACTTTAATTTTAAGGAAAGACGCCTGTAACAGGAGAACTGCTCGTCTGCCTGGCATGTCATGCCACCTCCTAGAATGTCATGTACCCCTGATACAATGTTCCAAATTTAAGAGGAGTATACCATCTCGTTCTCGAGATATGATGGACTTTTTTTTAAGGAAAGACGACGCCTGTAACAGGAGAACTGTTTGTCCGCCTGGCATGTCATATGCCACCTCCTAGAATGTATACCCCTGATACAATGTTCCAAATTTCAGAGGAGTATACCATCTAGTTCTCGAGATATGATGGACTTTAATTTTTTATGAAAGACGCCTGTAACAGGAGAACTGTTTGTCCGCCTGGCATGCCATGCCACCTCCTAGAATGTCATGTACCCCTGATACAATGTTCCAAATTTCAGAGGGAGTATACCTTCTAGTTCTCGAGATATGATGGACTTTAATTTTTAAGGAAAGACGCCTGTAACAGGAGAACTGTTTGTCGTCTGCCTGGCATGTCATGCCACCTCCTAGAATGTCATGTACCCCTGATACAATGTTCCAAATTTAAGAGGAGTATACCATCTCGTTCTCGAGATATGATGGACTTTAATTTTAATGAAAGACGCCTGTAACAGGGAGAACTGTTTGTCCGCCTGGCATGTCATGCCACCTCCTAGAATGTCATGTACCCCTGATACAATGTTCCAAATTTAAGAGGAGTATACCTTCTCGTTCTCGAGATATGATGGACTTTAATTTTAATGAAAAGACGCCTGTAACAGGAGAACTGTTTGTCCGCCTGGCATGTCATGCCACCTCCTAGAATGTCATGTACCCCTGATACAATGTTCCAAATTTAAGAGGGAGTATACATTCTAGTTCTCGAGATATGATGGACTTTAATTTTTAAGGAAAGACGCCTGTAACAGGAGAACTGTTTGTCCGGCTGGCATGCCATGCCACCTCCTAGAATGTCATATACCCCTGATAGATGTTTCAAATATCAGAGGAGTATACCTTCTAGTTCTCGAGATATGATGGACTTTAATTTTTTAAGGAAAGACGCCGCCTGTAACAGGAGAACTGCTCGTCTGCTGTCATGTCATGCCACCTCCTAGAATGTCATGTACCCCTGATACAATGTTCCAAATTTAAGAGGAGTACGTCATCTCGTTCTCGAGATATGATCGACTTTAATTTTTAATGAAAGACGCCTGTAGTAGGAGAACTGTTTGTCCGGCTGGCATGTCATGCCACCTCCTCCTAGAATGTCATACCCCTGATAGAATGTTCCAAATATCAGAGGGAGTATACCTTCTAGTTCTCGAGATATGATGGACTTTAATTTTAAGGAAAGACGCCTGTAACAGGAGAACTGCTCGTGTCCTGTCTGGCATGCCATGCCACCTCCTAGAATGTCATGTACCCCTGATACAATGTTCCAAATTTAAGAGGAGTATACATTCTCGTTCTCGAGATATGATGGACTTTAATTTTAATGAAAGACGCCTGTAACAGGAGAACTGTTTGTCTGCCTGGCATGTCATGCCACCTCCTAGAATGTCATGTACCCCTGATACAATGTTCCAAATTTCAGGAGTATACCTTCTAGTTCTCGAGATATGATGGACTTTAATTTTTAAGGAAAGACGCCTGTAACAGGAGAACTGCTCGTCTGCCTGGCATGTCATGCCACCTCCTAGAATGTCATGTACCCCTGATACAATGTTCCAAATTTAAGAGGAGTATACGTTCTCGTTCTCGAGATATGATGGACTTTAATTTTTAATGAAAGACGCCTGTAACAGGGAGAACTGTTTGTCCTGCCTGGCATGTCATGCCACCTCCTAGAATGTCATGTACCCCTGATACAATGTTCCAAATTTCAGAGGAGTATACATTCTAGTTCTCGAGATATGATGGACTTTAATTTTAAGGAAAGACGCCTGTAACAGGAGGAACTGCTCGTCTGCCTGGCATGTCATGCCACCTCCTAGAATGTCATGTACCCCTGATACAATGTTCCAAATTTAAGAGGAGTATACATTCTAGTTCTCGAGATATGATGGACTTTAATTTTAATGAAAGACGCCTGTAGTAGGAGAACTGTTTGTCTGCCTGGCATGTCATGCCACCTCCCTCCTGTCATGTACCCCTGATAGAATGTTCCAAATTTAGAGGAGTATACATTCTAGTTCTCGAGATATGATGGACTTTAATTTTTAAGGAAAGACGCCTGTAACAGGAGAACTGCTCGTCTGCCTGGCATGTCATGCCACCTCCTAGAATGTCATGTACCCCTGATACAATGTTCCAAATTTAAGAGGAGTATACCATCTCGTTCTCGAGATATGATCGACTTTAATTTTTTAATGAAAGACGCCTGTAGTAGGAGAACTGTTTGTCCGCCTGGCATGTCATGCCACCTCCTAAGAATGTCATATACCCCTGATACAATGTTCCAAATTTCAGAGGAGTATACCTTCTAGTTCTCGAGATATGATGGACTTTAATTTTTAAAGGAAAGACGCCTGTAACAGGAGAACTGTTTGTCTGCCTGGCATGTCATGCCACCTCCTCCTAGAATGTCATGTACCCCTGATACAATGTTCCAAATTTAGAGGGTATACATCTAGTTCTCGAGATATGATGGACTTTAATTTTAAGGAAAGACGCCTGTAACAGGAGAACTGTTTGTCCTGCTGGCATGTCATGCCACCTCCTAGAATGTCATGTACCCCTGATACAATGTTCCAAATTTAAGAGGAGTATACATTCTAGTTCTCGAGATATGATGGACTTTAATTTTTAAGGAAAGACGCCTAACAGGGAGAACTGCTCGTCTGCCTGTCATGTCATGCCACCTCCCTAGAATGTCATGTACCCCTGATACAATGTTCCAAATTTAAGAGGAGGTACGTCATCTCGTTCTCGAGATATGATCGACTTTAATTTTTCAATGAAAGACGCCTGTAGTAGGAGAACTGTTTGTCCGGCTGGCATAGTATGCCACCTCCAAGAATGGTCATATACCCCTGATAGAATGTTCCAAATATCAGAGGGTATACCTTCTAGTTCTCGAGATATGATGGACTTTAATTTTAAGGAAAGACGCCTGTAACAGGAGAACTGCTCGTCTGCCTGGCATGTCATGCCACCTCCTAGAATGTCATGTACCCCTGATACAATGTTCCAAATTTAAGGAGTATACATTCTCGTTCTCGAGATATGATGGACTTTAATTTTTAAGGAAAGACCTGTAGTAGGAGAACTGTTTGTCCGGCTGGCATGTCATATGCCACCTCCAAATGTCATATACCCCTGATAGAATGTTCCAAATATCAGAGGGAGTATACCTTCTAGTTCTCGAGATATGATGGACTTTAATTTTTAGGAAAAGACGCCTGTAACAGGGAGAACTGCTCGTCTGCCTGGCATGTCATGCCACCTCCTAGAATGTCATGTACCCCTGATACAATGTTCCAAATTTAAGAGGAGTATACGTTCTCGTTCTCGAGATATGATGGACTTTAATTTTTAATGAAAGACGCCTGTAACAGGAGAACTGTTTGTCCGGCTGGCATGTCATGCCACCTCCTAAGAATCATGTACCCCTGATACAATGTTCCAAATTTCAGAGGGAGTATACCTTCTAGTTCTCGAGATATGATGGACTTTAATTTTTAAGGAAAGACGCCTGTAACAGGAGAACTGCTCGTCCGCCTGGCATGTCATGCCACCTCCTAGAATGTCATGTACCCCTGATACAATGTTCCAAATTTAAGAGGAGTATACATTCTAGTTCTCGAGATATGATGGACTTTAATTTTTAAGGAAAGACGCCTGTAACAGGAGAACTGTTTGTCCGCCTGGCATGTCATGCCACCTCCTAGAATGTCATATACCCCTGATAGAATGTTCCAAATTTCAGAGGAGTATACATTCTAGTTCTCGAGATATGATGGACTTTAATTTTTAAGGAAAGACGCCTGTAACAGGAGAACTGCTCGTCTGTCTGCCTGGCATGTCATGCCACCTCCTAGAATGTCATGTACCCCTGATACAATGTTCCAAATTTAAGAGGAGTACGTCATCTCGTTCTCGAGATATGATGGACTTTAGTTTTTAATGAAAGACGCCTGTAGTAGGAGAACTGTTTGTCCGGCTGGCATGTATACCACCTCCAAGAATGGTCATATACCCCTGATAGAATGTTCCAAATATCAGAGGAGTATACCTTCTAGTTTCGAGATATGATGGACTTTAATTTTAAGGAAAGACGCCTGTAACAGGAGAACTGTTTGTCCGCCTGGCATGTCATGCCACCTCCTAGAATGTCATGTACCCCTGATACAATGTTCCAAATTTAAGAGGAGTATACATTCTAGTTCTCGAGATATGATGGACTTTAATTTTAATGAAAGACGCCTGTAACAGGAGAACTGCTCGTCTGCCTGGCATGTCATGCCACCTCCTAGAATGTCATGTACCCCTGATACAATGTTCCAAATTTAAGAGGAGTATACGTTCTCGTTCTCGAGATATGATGGACTTTAATTTTAATGAAAGACGCCTGTAGTAGGAGAACTGTTTGTCCGGCCTGGCATGTATGCCCACCTCCTAGAATGTCATATACCCCTGATAGAATGTTCCAAATTTCAGAGGAGTATACCTTCTAGTTCTCGAGATATGATGGACTTTAATTTTTAAGGAAAGACGCCTGTAACAGGAGAACTGTTCGTCGTCTGCCTGGCATGTCATGCCACCTCCTAGAATGTCATGTACCCCTGATACAATGTTCCAAATTTAAGAGGAGTATACATTCTAGTTCTCGAGATATGATGGACTTTAATTTTTAAGGAAAGACGCCTGTAACAGGAGAACTGCTCGTCTGCCTGGCATGTCATGCCACCTCCTAGAATGTCATGTACCCCTGATACAATGTTCCAAATTTAAGAGGAGTATACCATCTCGTTCTCGAGATATGATCGACTTTAATTTCAATGAAAGACGCCTGTAGTAGGAGAACTGTTTGTCCGGCTGGCATGCATGCCACCTCCAAATGTCATATACCCCTGATAGAATGTTCCAAATATCAGAGGGTATACCTTCTAGTTCTCGAAGATATGATGGACTTTAATTTTAAGGAAAGACGCCTGTAACAGGAGAACTGCTCGTCTGCCTGGCATGTCATGCCACCTCCTAGAATGTCATGTACCCCTGATACAATGTTCCAAATTTAAGGAGGAGTACCATCTCGTTCTCGAGATATGATGGACTTTAATTTTAATGAAAGACGCCTGTAGTAGGAGAACTGTTTGTCCTGCCTGGCATGTCATGCCACCTCCTAGAATGTCATGTACCCCTGATAGAATGTTCCAAATTTCAAGAGGATACCCTTCTCGTTTCTCGAGATATGATGGACTTTAATTTTTAAGGAAAGACGCCTGTAACAGGAGAACTGTTTGTCTGCCTGGCATGTCATGCCACCTCCTAGAATGTCATGTACCCCTGATACAATGTTCCAAATTTAAGGAGGATACCTTCTCGTTCTCGAGATATGATGGACTTTAATTTTATGGAAAGACGCCTGTAGTAGGAGAACTGTTTGTCCGCCTGGCATGTCATGCCACCTCCAAGAATGTCATATACCCCTGATAGAATGTTCCAAATATCAGAGGAGTATACCTTCTAGTTCTCGAGATATGATGGACTTTAATTTTAAGAAAGACGCCTGTAACAGGAGAACTGTTTGTCCCTGGCATGTCATGCCACCTCCTAGAATGTCATGTACCCCTGATACAATGTTCCAAATTTAAGAGGAGTATACCTTCTCGTTCTCGAGATATGATGGACTTTAATTTTTAATGAAAGACGCCTGTAACAGGAGAACTGCTCGTCTGCCTGGCATGTCATGCCACCTCCTAGAATGTCATGTACCCCTGATACAATGTTCCAAATTTAAGAGGAGTATACATTCTCGTTCTCGAGATATGATGGACTTTTTTAGTTTTAATGAAAGACGCCTGTAGTAGGAGAACTGTTTGTCCGGCTGGCATGTATGCCACCTCCTAGAATGTCATATACCCCTGATAGAATGTTCCAAATATCAGAGGAGTATACCTTCTAGTTCTCGAGATATGATGGACTTTAATTTTAAGGAAAGACGCCTGTAACAGGAGAACTGCTCGTCTGCCTGGCATGTCATGCCACCTCCTAGAATGTCATGTACCCCTGATACAATGTTCCAAATTTCAGAGGAGTATACCTTCTCGTTCTCGAGATATGATGGACTTTAATTTTTAATGAAAGACGCCTGTAACAGGAGAACTGTTTGTCCGCCTGGCATGTCATGCCACCTCCTAGAATGTCATGTACCCCTGATACAATGTTCCAAATTTCAAGAGGAGTATACCTTCTAGTTCTCGAGATATGATGGACTTTAATTTTAAGGAAAGACGCCTGTAACAGGAGAACTGCTCGTCTGCCTGGCATGTCATGCCACCTCCTAGAATGTCATGTACCCCTGATACAATGTTCCAAATTTAAGAGGAGTATACCATCTCGTTCTCGAGATATGATGGACTTTAATTTTATGAAAGACGCCTGTAACAGGAGAACTGTTTGTCCGGCTGGCATGTATGCCACCTCCAAGAATGTCATATACCCCTGATAGAATGTTCCAAATATCAGAGGAGTATACCTTCTAGTTCTCGAGATATGATGGACTTTAATTTTAAGGAAAGACGCCTGTAACAGGAGAACTGCTCGTCTGCCTGGCATGTCATGCCACCTCCTAGAATGTCATGTACCCCTGATACAATGTTCCAAATTTAAGAGGAGTATACATTCTAGTTCTCGAGATATGATGGACTTTAATTTTCAATGGAAAGACGCCTGTAACAGGAGAACTGTTTGTCCGCCTGGCATGTCATGCCACCTCCTAGAATGTCATGTACCCCTGATACAATGTTCCAAATTTAAGAGGAGTATACCTTCTAGTTCTCGAGATATGATGGACTTTAATTTTAAGGAAAGACGCCTGTAACAGGAGAACTGTTTGTCCGCCTGGCATGTCATGCCACCTCCTAGAATGTCATGTACCCCTGATACAATGTTCCAAATTTAAGAGGAGTATACATTCTAGTTCTCGAGATATGATGGACTTTAATTTTATGGAAAGACGCCTGTAGTAGGAGAACTGTTTGTCCGCCTGGCATGTATGCCACCTCCTAGAATGTCATGTACCCCTGATAGAATGTTCCAAATTTCAGAGGAGTATACCTTCTAGTTCTCGAGATATGATGGACTTTAATTTTAAGGAAAGACGCCTGTAACAGGAGAACTGCTCGTCTGCCTGGCATGTCATGCCACCTCCTAGAATGTCATGTACCCCTGATACAATGTTCCAAATTTAAAGAGGAGTATACATTCTAGTTCTCGAGATATGATGGACTTTAATTTTTAAGGAAAGACGCCTGTAACAGGAGAACTGTTTGTCCGCCTGGCATGTATGCCACCTCCTAGAATGTCATGTACCCCTGATAGAATGTTCCAAATATCAGAGGAGTATACCTTCTAGTTCTCGAGATATGATGGACTTTAATTTTTAAGGAAAGACGCCTGTAACAGGAGAACTGCTCGTCTGCCTGGCATGTCATGCCACCTCCTAGAATGTCATGTACCCCTGATACAATGTTCCAAATTTAAGAGGAGTACGTCATCTAGTTCTCGAGATATGATGGACTTTAATTTTTAATGAAAGACGCCTGTAACAGGAGAACTGTTCGTCCCGCCTGGCATGTCATGCCACCTCCTAGAATGTCATATACCCCTGATAGAATGTTCCAAATTTCAAGGAGTATACCTTCTAGTTCTCGAGATATGATGGACTTTAATTTTAAGGAAAGACGCCTGTAACAGGAGAACTGTTCGTCTGCCTGGCATGTCATGCCACCTCCTAGAATGTCATGTACCCCTGATACAATGTTCCAAATTTAAGAGGAGTACCCATCTAGTTCTCGAGATATGATGGACTTTAATTTTAATGAAAGACGCCTGTAGTAGGAGAGAACTGTTTGTCCGCCTGGCATGTATACACCTCCTGAATGTCATGTACCCCTGATACAATGTTCCAAATTTCAGAGGAGTATACCTTCTAGTTCTCGAGATATGATGGACTTTAATTTTAAGGAAAGACGCCTGTAACAGGAGAACTGCTCGTCTGCCTGGCATGTCATGCCACCTCCTAGAATGTCATGTACCCCTGATACAATGTTCCAAATTTAAGAGGAGTATACATTCTCGTTCTCGAGATATGATGGACTTTAATTTTAATGAAAGACGCCTGTAACAGGAGAACTGTTTGTCCGGCCTGGCATGTCATGCCACCTCCTAGAATGTCATATACCCCTGATAGAATGTTCCAAATTTCAGAGGAGTATACATTCTAGTTCTCGAGATATGATGGACTTTAATTTTAAGGAAGACGCCTGTAACAGGAGAACTGTTTGTCTGCCTGGCATGTATGCCACCTCCTAGAATGTCATGTACCCCTGATACAATGTTCCAAATTTAAGAGGAGTATACATTCTAGTTCTCGAGATATGATGGACTTTAATTTTTAAGGAAAGACGCCTGTAACAGGAGAACTGCTCGTCTGCCTGTCATGTCATGCCACCTCCTAGAATGTCATGTACCCCTGATACAATGTTCCAAATTTAAGAGGAGTATCATTCTCGTTCTCGAGATATGATGGACTTTAATTTTAATGAAAGACGCCTGTAGTGGAGAACTGTTTGTCCGCCTGGCATGTCATGCCACCTCCTAGAATGTCATGTACCCCTGATACAATGTTCCAAATTTAAGAGGAGTATACATTCTAGTTCTCGAGATATGATGGACTTTAATTTTAAGGAAAGACGCCTGTAACAGGAGAACTGTTTGTCTGCCTGGCATGTCATGCCACCTCCTAGAATGTCATGTACCCCTGATACAATGTTTCCAAATTTAGAGGGAGTATACCTTCTAGTTCTCGAGATATGATGGACTTTAATTTTTAATGAAAGACGCCTGTAACAGGAGAACTGCTTGTCTGCCTGGCATGTCATGCCACCTCCTAGAATGTCATGTACCCCTGATACAATGTTCCAAATTTAAGAGGAGTATACCTTCTAGTTCTCGAGATATGATGGACTTTAATTTTAAGGAAAGACGCCTGTAACAGGAGAACTGTTTGTCCGGCCTGGCATGTCATGCCACCTCCTAGAATGTCATGTACCCCTGATACAATGTTCCAAATTTAAGAGGAGTATACATTCTAGTTCTCGAGATATGATGGACTTTAATTTTTAAGGAAAGACGCCTGTAACAGGAGAACTGCTCGTCTGCCTGGCATGTCATGCCACCTCCTAGAATGTCATGTACCCCTGATACAATGTTCCAAATTTAAGAGGATACGTTCTAGTTCTCGAGATATGATGGACTTTAATTTTTTAAGGAAAGACGCCTGTAACAGGAGAACTGTTTTGTCCGGCTGGCATGTCATGCCACCTCCTAGAATGTCATATACCCCTGATAGAATGTTCCAAATTTCAGAGGAGTATACCTTCTAGTTCTCGAGATATGATGGACTTTAATTTTAAGGAAAGACGCCTGTAACAGGAGAACTGCTTGTCTGCCTGGCATGTCATGCCACCTCCTAGAATGTCATGTACCCCTGATACAATGTTCCAAATTTAAGAGGAGTATACATTCTAGTTCTCGAGATATGATGGACTTTAATTTTAAGGAAAGACGCCTGTAACAGGAGAACTGCTCGTCTGCCTGTCATGTCATGCCACCTCCTAGAATGTCATGTACCCCTGATACAATGTTCCAAATTTAAGAGGAGTATACATCTCTAGTTCTCGAGATATGATCGACTTTAGTTTCAATGAAAGACGCCTGTAGTAGGAGAACTGTTTGTCCGGCTGGCATGTATGCCACCTCCAAGAATGTCATATACCCCTGATAGAATGTTCCAAATATCAGAGGGAGTATACCTTCTAGTTCTCGAGATATGATGGACTTTAATTTTAAGGAAAGACGCCTGTAACAGGAGAACTGCTGGTCTGCCTGGCATGCCATGCCACCTCCTAGAATGTCATGTACCCTGATACAATGTTCCAAATTTAAGAGGAGTATACATTCTAGTTCTCGAGATATGATGGACTTTAATTTTAAGGAAAGACGCCTGTAGTAGGAGAACTGTTTGTCCGCCTGGCATGTCATGCCACCTCCTAGAATGTCATATACCCCTGATAGAATGTTCCAAATATCAGAGGAGTATACGTCATCTAGTTCTCGAGATATGATGGACTTTAATTTTAAGGAAAGACGCCTGTAACAGGAGAACTGTTTGTCCGCCTGGCATGTATGCCACCTCCTAGAATGTCATGTACCCCTGATACAATGTTCCAAATTTAAGAGGAGTATACCATCTAGTTCTCGAGATATGATGGACTTTAATTTTAAGGAAAGACGCCTGTAACAGGAGAACTGTTTGTCTGCCTGGCATGCCATGCCACCTCCTAGAATGTCATGTACCCCTGATACAATGTTCCAAATTTAAGAGGAGTATACATTCTAGTTCTCGAGATATGATGGACTTTAATTTTAAGGAAAGACGCCTGTAACAGGAGAACTGCTTGTCTGCCTGGCATGTCATGCCACCTCCTAGAATGTCATGTACCCCTGATACAATGTTCCAAATTTTAAGAGGAGTACGTCATCTCGTTCTCGAGATATGATGGACTTTAGTTTCAGTGAAAGACGCCTGTAGTAGGAGAACTGTTTGTCCGGCTGGCATAGTATGCCACCTCCAAGAATGTCATATACCCTGATAGAATGTTCCAAATATCAGAGGAGTATACCTTCTAGTTCTCGAGATATGATGGACTTTAATTTTAAGGAAAGACGCCTGTAACAGGAGAACTTCTGGTCTGCCTGGCATGCCATGCCACCTCCTAGAATGTCATGTACGCCTGATACAATGTTCCAAATTTAAGAGGAGTATACCTTCTAGTTCTCGAGATATGATGGACTTTAATTTTAAGGAAAGACGCCTGTAGTAGGAGAACTGTTTGTCCGGCTGGCATAGTATGCCACCTCCAAGAAGGTCATATACCCCTGATAGAATGTTCCAAATATCAGAGGAGTATACCTTCTAGTTCTCGAGATATGATGGACTTTAATTTTAAGGAAAGACGCCTGTAACAGGAGATCTTGTGGTCTGCCTGGCATGCCATGCCACCTCCTAGAATGTCATGTACGCCTGATACAATGTTCCAAATTTAAGAGGAGCAATCATTCAAGTTCTCGAGATATGATGGACTTTAATTTTAAGGAAAGACGCCTGTAACAGGAGAACTGCTCGTATGCCTGTCATGTCATGCCACCTCCTAGAATGTCATGTACCCCTGATACAATGTTCCAAATTTAAGAGGAGTACGTCATCTCGTTCTCGAGATATGATCGACTTAGTTTCAATGAAAGACGCCTGTAGTAGGAGAACTGTTTGTCCGGCTGGCATAGTATGCCACCTCCAAGAAGGTCATATACCCCTGATAGAATGTTCCAAATATCAGACGAGTATACCTTCTAGTTCTCGAGATATGATGGACTTTAATTTTAAGGAAAGACGCCTGTAACAGGAGATCTTGTCTGCCTGGCATGCCATGCCACCTCCTAGAATGTCATGTACGCCTGATACAATGTTCCAAATTTAAGAGGAGCATACATTCAAGTTCTCGAGATATGATGGACTTTAATTTTAAGGAAAGACGCCTGTAACAGGAGAACTGCTCGTCTGCCTGGCATGTCATGCCACCTCCTAGAATGTCATGTACCCCTGATACAATGTTCCAAATTTAAGAGGAGTACGTCATCTCGTTCTCGAGATATGATCGACTTAGTTTCAATGAAAGACGCCTGTAGTAGGAGAACTGTTTGTCCGGCTGGCATAGTATGCCACCTCCAAGAAGGTCATATACCCCTGATAGAATGTTCCAAATATCAGAGGAGTATACCTTCTAGTTCTCGAGATATGATGGACTTTAATTTTAAGGAAAGACGCCTGTAACAGGAGAACTTCTGGTCTGCCTGGCATGCCATGCCACCTCCTAGAATGTCATGTACGCCTGATACAATGTTCCAAATTTAAGAGGAGTATACATTCTAGTTCTCGAGATATGATGGACTTTAATTTTAAGGAAAGACGCCTGTAACAGGAGAACTGTTTGTCCGCCTGGCATGTCATGCCACCTCCTAGAATGTCATATACCCCTGATAGAATGTTCCAAATTTAAGAGGAGTATACCTTCTAGTTCTCGAGATATGATGGACTTTTATTTTAAGGAAAGACGCCTGTAACAGGAGAACTTGTTTGTCTGCCTGGCATGCCATGCCACCTCCTAGAATGTCATGTACGCCTGATACAATGTTCCAAATTTAAGAGGAGTATACATTCAAGTTCTCGAGATATGATGGACTTTAATTTTAAGGAAAGACGCCTGTAACAGGAGAACTGCTCGTCTGCCTGGCATGTCATGCCACCTCCTAGAATGTCATGTACCCCTGATACAATGTTCCAAATTTAAGAGGAGTATACGTCATCTCGTTCTCGAGATATGATGGACTTTAGTTTTAATGAAAGACGCCTGTAGTAGGAGAACTGTTTGTCCGGCTGGCATAGTATGCCACCTCCAAGAAGGTCATATACCCCTGATAGAATGTTCCAAATATCAGAGGAGTATACCTTCTAGTTCTCGAGATATGATGGACTTTAATTTTTAGGAAAGACGCCTGTAACAGGAGAACTTGTGGTCTGCCTGGCATGCCATGCCACCTCCTAGAATGTCATGTACGCCTGATACAATGTTCCAAATTTAAGAGGAGCATACATTCAAGTTCTCGAGATATGATGGACTTTAATTTTAAGGAAAGACGCCTGTAACAGGAGAACTGCTCGTGTCATGTCATTGTCCACCTCCTAGAATGTCATGTACCCCTGATACAATGTTCCATTTCTAGAATGTCATCTCGTTCTCGAGATATGATCGACTTAGTTTCAATGAAAGACGCCTGTAAAGAACTGTTTGTCCGGCTGGCATAGTATGCCACCTCCAAGAAGGTCATATACCCCTGATAGAATGTTTCTCGTTCTCGAGATATGATGGACTTTAATTTTAAGGAAAGACGCCTGTAACAGGAGATCTTGTGGTCTGCCTGGCATGCCATGCCACCTCCTAGAATGTCATGTACGCCTGATACAATGTTCCAAATTTAAGAGGAGCATACATTCATAGTTCTCGAGATATGATGGACTTTAATTTTAAGGAAAGACGCCTGTAACAGGAGAACTGCTCGTATGCCTGTCATGTCATGCCACCTCCTAGAATGTCATGTACCCCTGATACAATGTTCCAAATTTAAGAGGAGTCATCGTTCTCGAGATATGATACTTAGGAAAGACGTCTGTAGTAGGAGAACTGTTTGTCCGGCTGGCATAGTATGCCACCTCCAAGAAGGTCATATACCCCTGATAGAATGTTCCAAATATCAGAGGAGTTTTCCTTCTAGTTCTCGAGATATGATGGACTGTAATTTTAAGGAAAGACGCCTGTAACAGGAGATCTTGTGGTCTGCCTGGCATGCCATGCCACCTCCTAGAATGTCATGTACGCCTGATACAATGTTCCAAATATAAGAGGAGCATACATTCAAGTTCTCGAGATATGATGGACTTTAATTTTAAGGAAAGACGCCTGTAACAGGAGAACTGCTCGTCTGCCTGGCATGTCATGCCACCTCCTAGAATGTCATGTACCCCTGATACAATGTTCCATACTTAAGAGGAGTACGTCATCTCGTTCTCGAGATATGATCGACTTAGTTTCAGTGAAAGACGCCTGTAGTAGGAGAACTGTTTGTCCGGCTGGCATAGTATGCCACCTCCAAGAAGGTCATATACCCCTGATAGAATGTTCCAAATATCAGAGGAGTATACCTTCTAGTTCTCGAGATATGATGGACTTTAATTTATGGAAAGACGCCTGTAACAGGAGAACTTCTGGTCTGCCTGGCGTGCCATGCCACCTCCTAGAATGTCATGTACGCCTGATACAATGTTCCAAATTTAAGAGGAGTATACCTTCTAGTTCTCGAGATATGATGGACTTTAATTTTAAGGAAAGACGCCTGTAGTAGGAGAACTGTTTGTCCGGCTGGCATAGTATGCCACCTCCAAGAAGGTCATATACCCCTGATAGAATGTTCCAAATATCAGAGGAGTATACCTTCTAGTTCTCGAGATATGATGGACTTTTATTTTAAGGAAAGACGCCTGTAACAGGAGATCTTGTGGTCTGCCTGGCATGCCATGCCACCTCCTAGAATGTCATGTACGCCTGATACAATGTTCCAAATTTAAGAGGAGCAATCATTCAAGTTCTCGAGATATGATGGACTTTAATTTTAAGGAAAGACGCCTGTAACAGGAGAACTGCTCGTATGCCTGTCATGTCATGCCACCTCCTAGAATGTCATGTACCCCTGATACAATGTTCCAAATTTAAGAGGAGTACGTCATCTCGTTCTCGAGATATGATCGACTTAGTTTCAATGAAAGACGTCTGTAGTAGGAGAACTGTTTGTCCGGCTGGCATAGTATGCCACCTCCAAGAAGGTCATATACCCCTGATAGAATGTTCCAAATATCAGAGGAGTTTTCCTTCTAGTTCTCGAGATATGATGGACTGTAATTTTAAGGAAAGACGCCTGTAACAGGAGATCTTGTGGTCTGCCTGGCATGCCATGCCACCTCCTAGAATGTCATGTACGCCTGATACAATGTTCCAAATATAAGAGGAGCATACATTCAAGTTCTCGAGATATGATGGACTTTAATTTTAAGGAAAGACGCCTGTAACAGGAGAACTGCTCGTCTGCCTGGCATGTCATGCCACCTCCTAGAATGTCATGTACCCCTGATACAATGTTCCATACTTAAGAGGAGTACGTCATCTCGTTCTCGAGATATGATCGACTTAGTTTCAGTGAAAGACGCCTGTAGTAGGAGAACTGTTTGTCCGGCTGGCATAGTATGCCACCTCCAAGAAGGTCATATACCCCTGATAGAATGTTCCAAATATCAGAGGAGTATACCTTCTAGTTCTCGAGATATGATGGACTTTAATTTATGGAAAGACGCCTGTAACAGGAGAACTTCTGGTCTGCCTGGCGTGCCATGCCACCTCCTAGAATGTCATGTACGCCTGATACAATGTTCCAAATTTAAGAGGAGTATACCTTCTAGTTCTCGAGATATGATGGACTTTAATTTTAAGGAAAGACGCCTGTAGTAGGAGAACTGTTTGTCCGGCTGGCATAGTATGCCACCTCCAAGAAGGTCATATACCCCTGATAGAATGTTCCAAATATCAGAGGAGTATACCTTCTAGTTCTCGAGATATGATGGACTTTTATTTTAAGGAAAGACGCCTGTAACAGGAGATCTTGTGGTCTGCCTGGCATGCCATGCCACCTCCTAGAATGTCATGTACGCCTGATACAATGTTCCAAATTTAAGAGGAGCAATCATTCAAGTTCTCGAGATATGATGGACTTTAATTTTAAGGAAAGACGCCTGTAACAGGAGAACTGCTCGTATGCCTGTCATGTCATGCCACCTCCTAGAATGTCATGTACCCCTGATACAATGTTCCAAATTTAAGAGGAGTACGTCATCTCGTTCTCGAGATATGATCGACTTAGTTTCAATGAAAGACGCCTGTAGTAGGAGAACTGTTTGTCCGGCTGGCATAGTATGCCACCTCCAAGAAGGTCATATACCCCTGATAGAATGTTCCAAATATCAGACGAGTATACCTTCTAGTTCTCGAGATATGATGGACTTTAATTTTAAGGAAAGACGCCTGTAACAGGAGATCTTGTGGTCTGCCTGGCATGCCATGCCACCTCCTAGAATGTCATGTACGCCTGATACAATGTTCCAAATTTAAGAGGAGCATACATTCAAGTTCTCGAGATATGATGGACTTTAATTTTAAGGAAAGACGCCTGTAACAGGAGAACTGCTCGTATGCCTGTCATGTCATGCCACCTCCTAGAATGTCATGTACCCCTGATACAATGTTCCAAATTTAAGAGGAGTACGTCATCTCGTTCTCGAGATATGATCGACTTAGTTTCAATGAAAGACGTCTGTAGTAGGAGAACTGTTTGTCCGGCTGGCATAGTATGCCACCTCCAAGAAGGTCATATACCCCTGATAGAATGTTCCAAATATCAGAGGAGTTTTCCTTCTAGTTCTCGAGATATGATGGACTGTAATTTTAAGGAAAGACGCCTGTAACAGGAGATCTTGTGGTCTGCCTGGCATGCCATGCCACCTCCTAGAATGTCATGTACGCCTGATACAATGTTCCAAATATAAGAGGAGCATACATTCAAGTTCTCGAGATATGATGGACTTTAATTTTAAGGAAAGACGCCTGTAACAGGAGAACTGCTCGTCTGCCTGGCATGTCATGCCACCTCCTAGAATGTCATGTACCCCTGATACAATGTTCCATACTTAAGAGGAGTACGTCATCTCGTTCTCGAGATATGATCGACTTAGTTTCAGTGAAAGACGCCTGTAGTAGGAGAACTGTTTGTCCGGCTGGCATAGTATGCCACCTCCAAGAAGGTCATATACCCCTGATAGAATGTTCCAAATATCAGAGGAGTATACCTTCTAGTTCTCGAGATATGATGGACTTTAATTTATGGAAAGACGCCTGTAACAGGAGAACTTCTGGTCTGCCTGGCGTGCCATGCCACCTCCTAGAATGTCATGTACGCCTGATACAATGTTCCAAATTTAAGAGGAGTATACCTTCTAGTTCTCGAGATATGATGGACTTTAATTTTAAGGAAAGACGCCTGTAGTAGGAGAACTGTTTGTCCGGCTGGCATAGTATGCCACCTCCAAGAAGGTCATATACCCCTGATAGAATGTTCCAAATATCAGAGGAGTATACCTTCTAGTTCTCGAGATATGATGGACTTTTTATTTTAAGGAAAGACGCCTGTAACAGGAGATCTTGTGGTCTGCCTGGCATGCCATGCCACCTCCTAGAATGTCATGTACGCCTGATACAATGTTCCAAATTTAAGAGGAGCAATCATTCAAGTTCTCGAGATATGATGGACTTTAATTTTAAGGAAAGACGCCTGTAACAGGAGAACTGCTCGTATGCCTGTCATGTCATGCCACCTCCTAGAATGTCATGTACCCCTGATACAATGTTCCAAATTTAAGAGGAGTACGTCCTCTCTGACTTGGAACCTCTGACAAAGCTTTGATAAGCAGACGCCAGCAATACGTAACTGAACG
>JAUCMO010000123.1:0-31030 GCA_032399605.1 Melipona beecheii | reverse complement strand
TGTGTAACGTAACACCTGAGAGAGAGAGAGAGAGAGAGAGAGAGAGAGAGAGAGAGAGAGAGAGAGAGAGAGAGAGAGAGAGAGAGAGAGAGAGAGAGAGAGAGAGTTCTCTCTCTCTCTTCCTCTTCTTCCTTCCTTCCTTTCTTCCCTTTTCTCTTCCTCTCTCTCTTTTTAATACCACACACACACACACACACACACACAACCTGCAAGCTGCTAAGCACGCAAGCATGCTGCTGCTTTCGCTGCTGGACAATCAGGCAAAGTAACAAGCAGCACGTGATATTTTATTTTAACACAGGAAAAACGTAGCGCCATTCTTGCAGCTAAATTTGAATAATCATGGCTCGAAGCACCTACAACGTTCACCTTCGTAATTAAGTATTAATTAATACCTTAGAAGTACGTGCTCTTTTGCGCCATTTTTTTCTCTAATTACATTGGAAAAAGAGCTGTAACTTGATAATTGCGCGTAAATTACAAAGAGGCAATGAATTCTATTTTAGTTTTAACGTCCCGTGAATGTAGCACTTTGCGGACCGCTATTCCTGCAATTGTCACTCGAAGCATCTACAACGTTTCAATTTCATAATTGTATATTAATTAATGACACCCTTTGGACCATTGCCTTTTTCTAATTATACTGGCGAGAGAAGCTGTAACTTGAGATAACTGCGTGAACTGCGCAAAGACATTTTTTAACGAACTCTTCTGACAAGTTTTGAGAAAGTTAGATAGAACGACAGATATTTTAGTTTCAACGTTGCAATTAAATGTAGTACTTTTCTCTAACCATTTTGCAATTGTACTTTGTACAACTATTGCACTCGAAGCATCTGCAACTCATAATTCATAATTGCAAATCTTACTCTTGGATCTTATCATTTTTTTTTTTTTTTTTCTCTAATTAAACGAGGGAAAAGTACTGTAACTTAAGATCGCGTGAATTGCACGAACGCAATACATCTGTATTTATTTATCACAGTCATCACACGTCGTGATCGTATCACAACGAGCGTTAATTTATCGCCACACGTACCTAAATTTATCGCTCTCTCTCTCTCTCTCTTCAGTATCGCGCTTGTATACAAATCAATATTCCGAATTTCCCCGCGAGAATCAATTGCGCGGAGTCCCAGCAGAAAGAGAAAATTGCCAGTTGCCTGGCGACTACTCGATCGCTGCAGTTTTCAGATCGGCTTCGGCTCGCGAGCAAACAAGCGCCGGTAAACAATGGCGACATTGTCCGCTCTGGGAACTCGCTGCGAACCAGCCGCGTACAATCTGCACAACCTCGGCATTGTCTCGTTAATTAAACGGATAAGCCGCGCGGGACTGGGGGAGGCGATCCCGCGTCGCCGATGTCGGCGCCGGGACTCGCGAGCGTCGCCGATCACGCCAAACTCGACGCGAGCGAGACTCGCGGCACAAAGCGTCAGGAAACGTTTGACGGGGTTGACGGACGTGGCCGGAGATAACGAAGTTGCTACGTTCGACTGACATCGGGGGCGAGAACGGCGACCGACTGTTGTCGACCGAGGGTGTGCGCGTACGGGGTGCAGCAGAACGCGAAAGAAGGATAATGGCTGCGCCAGACAAAAGAGCGACGCGATAAAAACCTGAGCTTACCTGGGGAGGAAAGAAAGGGTGAACTTTTTGGACCTCGTTGGAAAAACGGCTTTAAATTGTTGAAATATAGCGGTACGTGTTGTTGGAGTCAACGCTCGGAACGCGAGGGGGGCGTTGATCTTCTTTCAACCCTTGCGTTGATAGGGTAATTGAAATGGTCGACAGATACGTACCGCGATAAATAGAAATTTAAATAGTTTTTTGAATTGCAACCAACTTTTTGTTGCCCGCCCGATCGTGGAGTGTTATCTTTTCTGTGAATGTAGCAATCTGCAATTTCGTTTAATTTAACATTTAACCACGTGAAGATGGACGAGTGCACCGTGAGAATTATTGGTTGGGAATTTGAATTGTAAGGTACGCTACAATCTAAACACGATTCTAAATTTCACAATTTTGTACAGTCGAAAGAAAGAATTGAAACATTTGTAATATCGTGTACCTTTTAAAATAATATGCTGACTTTGGAGAACAAATAGAGAGAATATACAAACGAAGAATGAAAACGATTTTTTATTGTTCCGAGTAATATATATATTCACTTCCAAGCAGAGTCGCTTTTAATTTCAGGTTTTTCACAATTCACAGTATCGTGCATCTTTTGTTTCTACTAATGCGTTCTTATTGTTACAGAACTGAACAATTAAATTTTTATAATACACAAGGAAATTCAAAGATTTTAATTATCTTCGAGGAAGATGATTACGTTACGCGTGGACATTTAATAGAAAGGCTTCGTGTCGCAATTTTGCGAAACTTGTAGTTATAATGTGCAACCTGATGATAAATTTTAATTAAACGTTTAATTAAATCGTTGTGTCATAATACTTTTACGAAAAAATTATGGATCGAGACTCCGAAGAAAAAAACTCTATAAATCTAGGAGCTAAATGTAAACTGTGATTAGAATTAAAATTTACTAAACAAACTAAAAATTTAAAAATTTACTCCTCGGTACTCTTTCTCCGAGAAGTTATTCAATTTACCATTTCGACCACGCTGGTCGTTCTAATACTCGCCCTCCAGATATAACACACGATTTGCAACGTTTATAAAATTAAATTGATCGAGACACTCGATTGTCGAGTAAAAAATGCAGCGTCGTCGGAAGAATTTATTCAGTCGACAGACAACTCGAGAGACAAACGCGAAGACAGAGAACAAAAAGCCGCGTTCCTGGCGTATCGGTTTCGTCACCGGAGGGGCGGGACGGGGGGGGGGAAAAAAAGCGCGGACGGATGTTCAGACCGCTCTATTTCCATCGAAATATATGTCGCTTAACCGTCAGGCTGCCAACGTCGCGGAAAAGAAACGCGAGCAAATGCGCACGGCAAGCGTGTAGAAATTCGATGAAATGCCAGAGACCAAGGCTCGAATCACTCGTACCGACGTCGGTGTCGGTATTCAAAACGCGCAAAGCGAACGCAACTTCAGAACTCTGTGCCAACGATTTCATCAGTTTTCATCCGCGAGTTCTTTTTTTCGCCGAACGTGAAATATTTGGCAAATATCGACGAACGAACGACGCTAAGCGCTTCCATTTTTGTTAATTAAAACTTTCGCCGGGGTGAGCACCGCTCACTGACATAACCCCGAAACGTATAATATAAGGCAGATGGCTGCGAAATTGACCCGAAGAATGACGAAAGTGATCGAAAATGATCAATTTTGACAGTTTTTCAGAGACATCTCTGTCTGCATTTTCAAGTGGAGATTCGAATGACTTTTTGAATCGTAAAACAATAAATGAACTTTGAATCATAAATCTGAGAATAGAACCTTGTTTTATCTACTAAATGTTATAGAAAGTATTGAACTTCGAATTTCAAGAGCTTTCGACGCGCGATCTCTATTTGAAACCAACGCGCGTATGGAATGAAAATATTTATCGTTAATATTTGTTAGTTACGGCGATATGTACCGATGTAAATTTACATATATTTTTCAAAGTGTTGTGTGCAGTAACAGATCGTCAGCAATAAGCTCTGATTACTTAATTTCTCCGTGCAAGCGTTATACATAATGATAACAATGAAACTAAATTTTGTCATAGGTATCTAGTGATTTCAATAAAAAAATTACACAAAGTAGATAACAATACCATAAATATTTTACGATACTTTGTAATTATTAATCACTCTTAGTATCTACGTAAATATAATTATTATCGTTGAAACATTAAACATAAATTAAAGAAAAACCGAAACTTTATCTTTATCTGCAAATCTTGAGTTATAATTTCTTATAAACGTGCAAATATCCGAGTATTTAGAATAATAGAATAAAACAAGTACTAAATGAAACAAATTTCTATTGAGTTTTTATTTCTTCAATCACGTTCATAAAAATTTTTAAATATCAAAATCCCTAGTCTAATTATTTATATTTTTATTTTGTTAGACGTTATATATTATATTTATATTTCTCTATCTCTTGCGCTTTCGTTTCCCCGATACGAGATAGCAACGAAGTTTAGCGATCAGACCGATAGTTTTGCTTTACAACCGAAGAAGATTCCCCGGTGAACGCGTTAAAATTCTTGTCCGAGTTAAATGTTCCCAGTTAAAGGCTGAATTATCGCGTGCTACGATATCGCACGATGAGGGAAGATATTAAATTTCATACTCGCGCAGTTTTACTGTCTCTTCGTCTTGCATATTCGTTTGCCAGATCTGCCAAGAGGCGAAACTGGAAGAAACACAAAAGTTTCAAATCCGCAACGAGTCCATGGCAATTTATGTATCGTTGATATGAGTTGATAACGATAATTTTTTTGTAAATTTCGTTGCCTCTGATGAATTAGGAAAATCTGCATAAACGGATAAACGTAAAAAAGGTATGCAGATACTTGCTTTTTCCTCATAACCCTATAATCCAATTAAAGTACATTTACGAAGAAGTAAGAAAAGATTTGCAATTATAAGAATAACTGACAGAAAAGATGTGAATTTAATGCGAGAACCAATCTTGAAGTTTTCTGTTGTGTTATCGTAAAATTATTCCGGAAGAAATTTGAAAATTCAACGAAAATTCATGACACTGCTGTCAGGGATCTTTTATTAGGAGCGATTTGACGGGAAAAGTGAATCGAAACGGATCGTCTCAGTTGAAATCTTGGTTACGCCTTACCAGCCCTACAGAATAAGTAGTACGAGTCGAAGACTAGCCAGACAAAGGGAGAATAGCCGATCCTTTCAATTTCTTGACGTTTTTCCCACCTTTCAGCTTCTCTGCCGTAACGTCGGATGCTCGAGAGCGTACAAGAAAGGGAAAAGAAGTGGAATAGCGAACGAAAAAGGCAAAGAAAGGGTGGATAGTCCCGCGGGAAGAGTTCCGAGACTGCCAAACCTCCGATCAATTTTTCACTTACTAAAATTCTACACACAATTTTCCGACCTTCCGATCGTTGTCGGAGCTGCCACGTGGGAAGATTCACTCTGAAACTGCCCTCTCTTCTTTTGGTTGTCTTCGATCTAACGAAAAAATGGGGAACGACGTTTACGGAACAGCAAAGAAATTTTTTAGGAATTTAATCGTCTCCGTCCTTGAGTAACGTCAAATTTTAAGATCTGCATTGACCAACCGTGTATATAATCGAAAATCTGTATATAATTTTTGATTACCTGAAAATTTAATTTCAAATCTTCTATGTAGGAAAAAAAGTAATTTTATCACTGAAAGTTTAACCCAGAAAATCGGGCCTCTTCAAATGCAACGCTAATGCAACGAAAATTAGCGATTGCTCGATTTGGGTCACGTGATTCGCGAGGGGGCATGGAATAGACCTCGAGTGGGAGTGGCGTTGTCTGATACTGAGCAATCGCGCCTGTAATTTGTTTTCTATCGATTCAAATGTTTGCGTATCAATAAAATTCATCTTCATTTCCTAGTGGGAACAGTTGCTTCTGGGCCTTTTAGTGAGACAAATCGTACTGGGGTACAAATCGTGCAGTTTTTAATATATTTAATATATTTAAATATTATTTACAAATTATTTACATTATCATTTAATATATTTGTATAAGTCAACTGCATAACAAGTTTTGTTTGTCAGAGTAAATTTTCTAAATACGATCCGTGTGTGAATATGTAAATGTTTGCCTAATTCGATGAAAATATATAACCCGCAACTCGTCATTATTAATCAACATCAATTAATAAATTATCGAACAAAAGAAACATGCTATGTAATAAACCAGCCCAGAAAGGAACCCTATACTCTTTTATTTTCTTTCTACTAAAAAAACACTGTTACTGCGCTTGCAACCTGAATAAACTGACAGTAAATAAATATTGCAGTGTAGCAAAAATTTTTCACTGAAAAAAAAAAGAAAACAGAAAAATTTACGTACATGGCCGTGTTATTCAACCTCGATGCAAAATCCTCGAATTTCTACATCTCGCGAAAATACTTAATAAACATCCGAGCAAAATTGAAACAACAATTCACACGTATCGACAACGAGGCGCTCCCCTCGGTGTTTCGTGTTCAAACCTCAGAAATTCAACAACTCGATAACTCGATATGGCTGGGGAATAATTCAAATAACGCAGCGGGATTAAGCGGAGCGGCAGCGCGCGGTTATCTCCGAAACGCGGCGCGGTAATTTCAATTTCGCGATCGAAAAACAAAACGAAAAGAACGAAAAGAACAAAAAAAAAAAATATGGAGAAATATCGGCCCCGACGCGTTCGTTTAAGAGCATTCCGAGTGTCTTCTGAAATAATTGAATCGACTCCGACTGTCCGAAGGGCGAATGAAAGCCTGCGAAGGTGTCTATTCATCCGCGAACAGAGGGGAGGTCGCCGCGCGCTTCGTGAGAAACTAATTTATAAAGCGAAATGGTCGACGGTAATTGAACATCAAAATGTCCATTAAAACCCTCTGTGCATTCATAACGCAATTTTCCATGCTTTTACGAGACGCTTCACGCCTTCGTCGGCGGGCTATCGCTCGCTTTTGCGTGAACACCGGCAAAGATTGTTAGTCATCCGTAGCGCGACGTGGAAACGCGCCACTAATAGACACTAAATGCATTTAACTAATAGTTACGTGATCCTTCATCGAGGCAGATCTCTCCCCTTTCCCCGGGCCGGAAGAGAATCTTCATCAATGCTGCGAGATTCCATTAAAATAGGATAGCGCCGTCCCAAAAGGGCACTCATTTATCGCTGCGAGGCTAATAACTCGAGAGATGGCGCACGCTATTTGGTCGCGCGTTTTCGCCGTTTTAATGAAAAATTTATCGTCTCATCTCCGAGAGCGAGAGAGAGACAGACTAGCGATCAATCGTTATAACACGCCGGATAGGATAGGTTCTCCGCCCGATCTTAAACGCCACTCGACGAACCATGTTATTCGTCGTCATCGAATTTTCAAGCCTCCCCCGATCCGAGCTACTAGTTTACCTTCCGCGATAACGGCGTGTAACAACGTCGCGAGAGGGTATTCCGACGAATATTTCGAAATAACGAGAGACGCGACGAGAGAGATACGCTCTTGTCCCATTTTATTTCGATCTCTCTCGCGGAAGATTTTCCTCTCTGCTCGAGAGTCGAGGAATTCGAAGTGAAATGAAAATTACTGCGCGTCGCGACGTTTTCCCGGCTATCTACTCCCGATCGGTCCGATCGTGAAAAATTTTCCAGCGGGAGGGGATTTTGGGAGATTTAACAATTTCACGACTCCGGCGACGAGCAGAGAAAGAGCTGCGAATCGTAGCCGGTCCAATTTCGTCGGTAAATCGGCGCGTATACAGAGGGAACGAGATGAAATCCCGTCGAGAATACGATCCTGCAAATGGGCAAAGCCGGCGTGCCTTGAACCCTGGCATCCCGCTCGTTTCAATTTGGATATATATTTAGGTAACGCGTTACACCTGGCAATTCAATAAAACCGGGCTTGGGAGAGAAAACGAAAAAACGAAAAAAAGAAAAAAAAATACAACGGCGAAACAGCGGAGGTCGAGAATAATAAACGTACGAGACACGTCGGATTTTCGCCCGGGATTTTCCTCAGATTGCTCTGCTAAATACGTTTATATTTTTTTTTCTTTTTCGTTTGCTCGACACTTCACACTCGAAGGAATACGACAAACACGGCCGCGCGAGGTCTCGCTGGATCGGGTGCCGTTCCGAGGGGTGGAAAATTGATAGGCAAAGATCGAGCAACGAATCTCGACGCACGCGCGATCGAGAAAATTTCCATTTTCTTTGATTCAATCTCTCGCCGAGTTCGTTCCATAAATCGTGCGCATCGTGAATTCCGGTCCTCGGTCCCTCTGTCCTCTGACTTTGCGAATTCGCCTCGTGATCGATCACGGCGACACGTGACTCGCTTCCGGCCTCTCCTCCCTCTACGACGCTGCAACGGGATAATTGCGAGTATCACGTCGAACAAAGTCAGAGGAGACGGCATGTATTTCGAACGTCTCTCGATAGGGGAATCGAATCTCGACGAGAAATTCGCTCGTTCCGCTTTCTTTTTATCGCGAAATCACGTCTCGAGGAGTCGGAGGTTCCTTCAATACCGTGTTAACGCGACTGGTTAAAATTCAAATTTCCGAGCAAAGTTAGAAAGACGAATACGCGAGAGAATGTCGTAGGTCTTGCATTTCAAATCGACTCTTCAGATTTCAAATTCACCCTTTCGCGAGTCGAATTCACCCCGCGGGTGACTCAAAAGTGAAGTGGTACGTTTTTTGTGATTTTGTTCGTAATCACTCGTGCGATAAAGGCAAGCGAATCTTTCGGTATAAAATAAGTTTCGTGTTAATCTTATCTTTTCTCCAAGTATTATTACGCACGCGCAGTAAAATTTTCACTCGGGAATGATAACTTTACATCGGATTTTATTTTTATTACAGCGGCTTGAGGAAACAAATCTTTGTAAAAGAGCTTGATTTGCAAAAGGCTGTAATTTATACATTATAAATATTAATTTATATATATTTATATATTCCCCGCACTTTGGTATCTTCAAATTGACTTGAAACTCACAAACGCATAAAAGTCTGCCATTTAATTACAACGAAAAGGCAAAAGCGGCGGGTGAAATTGTTTCTTTGAGCTTCTGTGTCGGGAGAGAGAGAGAGAGAGAGAGAGAGAGAAAGGGGAAACGAAAATTCTCCAGCGGATGATACGATCGATAAAGCCTTTAATACAGGAAGAGCAATCCCGTGGCAATCTACAACGATCGGGGGCGAATATCGCGCAAGTTATTGGCAAAAAATAGGCTCCGTGTAGTAACAATATTCGACGGTTGATGAGCTCATCAGAAGCGAAGTTTATTAGTTGGCAATAAGAACAATATAGAACCCCGTCGGCCGCTTTCGTTCGAACTCCCCAAGGAAGGTCCTTAATCGAAAGGCTGAGAGAAAGAAATCGAGGCTCTCGCTCGCTGCGGCTACTTGACGCGAAATAATTGGCCCACTTTCTCAACCTTTCTTTCTTTTTTTTCTCTCTCTCTCTCTCTCTCTCCCTCCCTTTCTCATTTCTGTAATAACAGCGAATGATAGCGGCTTTCGTTCGAAAATGCGAGAAACCCCCCCTGCCGAGTTTCGCGTCTAATTAAAAGCATCTCACCTCGGCCGAAGCAATCGAAGCATTGTCCCGTTTAAAAGAGCCTCGTTTACATCTGGAATTTAATTAACCAGATTTTTAAACGCGCACGCGAAAAAAAATGAAAAGAAAGAGAGAACGATGGAAGAAAACGCTGGCGCGATTTTTTCGAAATGGCCCGGGACAATTCCAGAACTGCTCCGCGTATAATATAACGTATCAAATCAAGCTGAAAGGGAAATATGGCGCTGGCGACGAATACGAACGAAGCGACAAATGTTGGACCAGTGGTGAATGCTCGTGCTACGCCAGTCAGGGGAAGCCAACCTGTCACCAGGCTATAAAATTCAATCTCTTACTTTCTAAACTGTACGTACGTACGTGTTTTCGCATCTTTTCATTTCACGTGCGAAAATGTTTGGACATTCAAATTAAAATCAATCGGACAAGCCAGAGATACACCGGCGAAAGATGCGTATTTAAAAACTGCTTGTACCCCAGTACGATTCGTCTCACTGACTAGGAAACGAAGACAACTTTTTGAAATCGATACGAAACAAATCACAGGCGCGATCGCTCAGTATCAGACGACGCCACTCCTACTCGAGGTCTACCCCACGCCCCCTCGCGAATCACGTGACCCAATCAACCAATCGCTAATTTTCGTTGCATCAGCGTTGCACCTAAAGAGGCCCGATTTTCTGGGTTACCGCTAAAATCACTTTCAGCGATAAAATATATTTACAAGCAAACGATGTATCTTAAATAAATTGATAGACTGCGAATCTTGTGTAAAATTTGATACATGATGAAACAATTTTCCATCGACATTCCTTTTTGTATACGTTCTCTAAAGATACGAATGAGTGACTTTAATGATCTCTGGGGGGACATAAATACACTTGTGCCAAATGTCTCGCTAAATGTTTCTGCGTGCTGTCTCGACGCTGTTTCAAGCTAAACATTACGCTTTCAGAAAAGCTTTCTACAAGCGTTCGAACATTTCGAATCGACCATAAAATGCAACACGATCGTTCCGGGAAACGCAGTAAATCGCTACGCAGTACATCATCGCGAACCATCCAGGAAGATACTGCAATCGTTCGATGCCATATTTCGATGCGAGAAGGCGGCATCGAGACGAAGCTGCTGGGACAACCAGAGAACACAAAGACGCGGAAGGATCGAGAAAAGTAGACTAGAAGAGAAGATAGGGAAGATTCAAAAGGACGAACTCGGGGGAGTAGCGGAAGGGCGAAGAAAGAAGTGAGAGAATGAACGTTTCTCAGAGGCCAGCCAGCTTCGCGCCCGAAGGATTCGCAAAGGATGACCACAAGTTCGAGTACATTATGCAACAACAGCCCGGTTCGAGTCCACGCCGAGGTAAGATGCATTTTGCGCCAGGATAAAGTGTAACGCAGTCTGTTTGCCTCGCCACCGACGAATTCTAACGTCCAGATTTGCTCCAGCCTTCCGTACCGTCGTGAGATACTGTAAAGTCTCCCTGTATCCTGCTAACGGTACAATTTAATCCTTGCACGGCCGCCATATTTCTTGCGGCCACCATCTCGTGACTTTACCCCCGCGTCCGTGGTTTTTCACCATATACTATAATGCAGTATACGATTTCGTTCCATTCGTACTTCAAAATACACGTCATCTTTCTTTCCTAACGATGATTTTTTTCATTTCGATTGAAATCTGACTTGTATCCTGTTTAAGTGAGAAAATTTTTTGTTTTTTTTTTTGGCTCTGATTTGAGTATTTTGTATTTTAATTTTCGGAAAAAGCTGGGTGCTTGTTACTTTCTGAGTTCTGTGAGTGAACATTAATGCGCAGAATAAAAATCTTTCTCTGCAAAATTAAAATTTAATAAAACTGATCTTTCATTAGGTTTCAAAGAGAAAAAGCACGTGCCTTTTTTCTCAAACATTTCGTAATTTGAAAAATGTTTAATTACGGCAGGCTCTCCGCAACAAGCTTCCGCCGCGTTAGATCGCAAATAAAACGATATTGATTGATTCACTTTGATATAGGACCTCGTTTTTTCCCAACGAATCGAATAACAAAAGACCGATCCTATTTTGTTCAGTTAACCCGGCAACACTTTTAATTGCTAAATTCCGCACTTTTTCCATTTCGATGTTCAACGATCTAATTCAAAATATTGTAATTGCTTGCAAGTTATTCCCGTCTAACGAGGATTAACATCGAAATGTTACACATTACAGTGCCACGAAAATTCAACACATGCAAGGAAAATAATTTCGTATTTCGCGGGTAAATGTCGTTAACGAAAAGTATTCGAAGCAATCTTCGCTCAATATTTCACTACAAGAGGTTATGTTTGCATATTTTAGATTTTGTTAGAGTTCCTTACATCATTATTATTATTATTGTTATTATTTCTTATTATTATTCAGTAATTTTTATTCGTCAATATGGAGCGAAACAAGCAGAAAACTGGAAGGACAATTCTGGAAGCATGAAATTTTGAAATTGCCCAGAAGATGGCGACAAGTTATCGAAGAAAACGGCGCATATATTCTTTTCAATGCCAATATTTCAATGTCGTTGTTACATTTTGACCTAAAAATACGAAATTGCTCTTCGCTCGACCGAATGCAAATAAAAATAAAAACGAATGATACAGCAAGTACGGTTATCTTTCCAACGGCGAGGAAACGGAAGCGCTCGCGCGCGTCCAAGTACGACGAGGAGAGCGGATGAGGATTTCATCAGACGGCGCGCAGATTCATCGTGCGAGACAATCTGTCTCCTCTCCTGCGTACGCAGATATCCGTACGTACTCCACCGGCAGTATGCATCTTAAGTATGTGCAGCTAGGCATCCGGCGGATTAATCCGACTGGCATAATTTGTCGTTGTGCGAATGAGCTTCGACTCGGAAACTCACGCAGTTGCACACGCTGCATCCGAACAGACACCTGTGCGTTATACCACCCGATTCCAGACGCAAGTTCGTCTCCGTATTTACGATTCAGCGGGGAACACCTCGGCGTGGAACGTGTAAACGAAACGTTTTTCCTTCTTTTTTCAACCGTTCGTGAAATTAACCGCGCGCGTGTATGTACGTCGATCGTCGATTTGTCGCAAAGGAAGAAGGATAAACGATCCCGGTTGAACTCGAGCACGCTGTTGGACCGTCGAGTATTTTCAGAAAAATAGCCGCCAACTAGAATATGTATGGTTGGATTTAGCTACAACGCCCGGCTGTGGGAGAAGACAGAAAGGGGAAGAAGCTCCCCGTGAAAAATAACGCCATTTGCAACCTCAAAGATGTCTCGGACGGATCTTCCAGCCGTACATCATGCACTGTTACCCGCGCGAGTTACGACACCATGATTCATTCGAGTCGCCCCGGCGAGGGAAGTTTTTTTAAAGTAGCTCAACGTTCGCGTAATATATCGGTCAAGAGGTACACGAGGGGAGGGGGGGGGAGAAGGGGAGAGGGATAAGACCGAAGAACGTGGCTCGCTAACCCGAACCTTCTGCCTGCCAGGTTCGAACCATCTGCGTTCTCGCAATATTCGGGAACGATAACCGCTGGTAATTCGATGAAACGCAACGTATCAATAGGTTAATGCATGTACATGCCCGGTGCGATATATCACATTAAAGCTCGTAATGTAGTATAATTCTGTTACTCTCATTATGCCGCCATAATGGATATAGAAAGGACGTGTAATTTAATTACTTCAGCATGACGGGCAAGCGCCACTGTAAAATTTCAATTCTCGGTTTCACGGTGAAACTCAACGCACCGCCGGGGCTATTGCAAAAAGGATAAAACCTCCCCCTCGTCGACTTATTACCGAAATGTACCATCCGCCGGGGCTGTAGCTTCCGGCCGCAGAAATTACGAAGTCAAACGGCCACGCCGCGGCGTAAAACTTTTTTTCCTCCCCCTTTCTTCTTACTTCTCCTTCTTCTCGGTCCCCTGAACGAGACATAAATTACCCGGTGTAACGGGATTCTGAATCGCGGCCGTTGTTAATCCTTAGTTTGCAATGTAGGTCAGCGGTCAAAGATCCAGCGTGTGACGTTGATGATGACGACTCTTCTCACGTCGGCTGACAGCTTTCCCGAACGTGTTTCGAATAATAAATCATTATCGTGCCTCTGCCGATCCCTCCCCACTACCGCGATTTTCGAGGTGTATTTATTAAAGTCCTGTAGCGTCCGATTCGTTGCTCCTCATAATTGGAACACTCGGAATTCCCTCTCTCTCTCTCTCTCTCTCTCATTTTCAAACATTTATGCAACCGACGTTTAACGATACGCGTGTGGCATTTTTTCTTTTTTTTTTTTTTGAATCGGCAAGTGGCACGCAGGAAAAATAAATTAACTCGATTTCGAACGTTATCAATTATAGCGGACGTACCGTACGTTAATAACGTACCAGCGCGATCTAGGTCAACCGAAATATTTTGCTAGCTGTTCCGGTTATTGAAACACCGCGATGGTAAATCATAATTCATACGGACAACGTTGTTTCCCGCCGAATACACGGGCTACTTCACCGGCAACACGAACATTACTATTCAGCGATATTTCCAGCGGAGCTATTGCCTCGACGCGCTCGTCTACGCCGCGAACGTGTCTACGTTGACGTTCTCGATCGATCCAGATTGCATTTACCGAATTAGCGATATTGGGTCGGGCGAATTATATCTGTCGGTTTAAGTGGGTATTTCTGTCGAAAGTCTCTCTTCGCTCGAGAGCAGCTGGCATCCCTTTCGCGGTTGTTAAACGCTAGTGATCCGACGATATTTCGTAATTCGTAATTTTGATTCTTCCCGAAAGAGAACGAAGAGCTTCCGGAATTATGACGCGGCGCGTTTTAATTTTATTTCAGAGCGTGCCAGGCACGAGCACGCTCGTGAGTGGATAAGTTGATAAACTATGCGAATTTTTGCGAATTGCTCGATTTCGTTACGCAGAAACGAGATTAACTTTTCATCCCCGGGAAAGGGAATGGCTTAATGAAATCCTGGAACGACGTTCTAAGATAAATTTAAAGTGAAAATAATCGGGGGACAGCGTCTTAGCGATCGTTCTCTCGTTCCTTACTTCGGTTTATGTAGTTAATCAACGTGCTTTTGAAACAATTCAAGTTATTCGTAGAACACCCAGGCCACAAATTTAAATCACGTTAGTTACATTGTGTTTTACCATTTACGATTGAATTAATTTCTGGCACTGAACATTTGAAACTTTTATCTAAAATTTAGCTATGACCGAATCGATCGTTCAATTTTTAATAGTCGAACTACGTCAGACGACGTCCAGTGACGTCTGAACTCTTCCAGATGTCTGTATCTAAATTCTCGGTGCGAATCGAGAGAGACGCGATTGTTAGAAACGACCGGCGATTCGCGGGGATCAGGGAGGGAAGAAAGAGACGAAAGAACAGGGTCGATCGGCGAACGATACCGCGAAAGGTCACGGCTTTTCTTGACAAATGGCGTCCTTGCACCGCCGCCGATGGACTCGCAGCGGTATCTCAGCGGTCTGTAGCACAGCCCAAGTACATTATGAGGGCATTTGTAGCCCTCCGCTAGACGTTGCTCCGGAGGAGCACAACTGCATCGACCACGGGCTTGCCGCGCAGATACGTGAAAATACACTGGCTTCGAGACCAGTCGAAATGCATCTTGGAATCCTGCCCGAACTTGCTCGTTGTTTCCCCCCGAGATTCCCCACGCCTTATCGGATACAACGGTTCGAATTTTATTCCCTTCCGGATAGCTGACCGGCAACTCCGTGCTGGCTGGCTCGAGGTGATCAATAATTGAACAACATTCCGACGGAGATGGTGCCATTCTCTCGCGCCGCGTGAAAATATTCCGCGTACCATCTATCAGCATCGCCAGTTTTTCATCAATAAATTTGCAGCTGATGGAATATTTCTTTGGCCGGCTTTGAAACCAGATCGCCTCGGGACAGGGTCGTAGCACAACGCGATGCTCGTATTTAAATTTGAAGTTCGACGTGAGATTAGATGTCAGATTTTGAACATGACACGCGTCTCGTTTTGCTCATTTCTCTCTTTCCTTGAAAATGATGAGTTACGTTATTTTGATTATTAATTTTACTCTGCTTTCGCACGCCATGTTACAACACATTGTGTCTCTCTTATTGAGTTACGTAAAAGAGCAAAAATCGGTAAGGATGTTTCTCAAGCGCGATCCTCATTTGTGACGATTGAGAATCAAGTCGCAGCAATTACAAGAGACACCGATCGATTTAAAAATAGACAGGAACGTTTGCAAACCTCCAATTTACCCCCAAAAGAAAATTACGAACCTGACAATTAGTGTCACGTCTTTATGTCATCGAACACCTTACACTCGCAAAGAAAATTATTTAAAAGCAAACACAGCGTAGACTGAGAACCGAACATTGTTCTTTTTTCTTCTCTCTCTCTCTCTCTCTCTGTTCCGCGATAAAACGTAATGGCAACTAAGACACGAGTATGTGGCACAAAATCGATACGCCATCCATTGGAATAACATCAAGATATTCCATCTGCGGAGCAAAAAGATTGGCCGGTTAATATCGAACAACAACGACGACCTAATTTCGCAAGATTAATAGGCTTATGGACAGAGTTCGACCTTTGCTCCTTTGCGAGATTAAAAGCAAATAGACAAATATGGACGGATCGATCGGCCGGCTGCCTCTTCCAGCCACCCCAAATCTGCCTTTTATTTTTAAGCTCGTAACCCTTCGTGAAATACACTCCGGAGATATCGTCGAGGTTTCGCGTGGAAGGAGAAAAAGTAGATCAAGGAATAAACTGGATATTTTCGGAGACGACGCGACGTTTTCGTCTGGACGATTCCGTGCAACTGTGTATTCCAACTCGATCAAGCGTAAAAATTAACAGCAACACTTGACGTCTCTCATTATTAATTATACACTGTGTGCTATTTGCGCCACTGTGTACGTTTAATATTTAAATATCGCTGCCCGTGTTCGCGCTGAAAATACGTCACCCCTTCTCGGATCAGAGCCAACTCATTTTTTACAAAATGTAGTAGAAATAAACGTTCAATCGTCGTCGCTAGATGTTCGTTTAAATATTCTGCACGATTGCGTGTTAAATACGCTTCTCTTTAAACTTTTCGCGAATGCGTAAAAATCCACGGTTCAATTTACAAACAAATGGGAACGTTCGTTGAATCAAAATTGATTCGCCTCTCGATGTTTGAACGCCGCGAGATCTTTCTATCGTTTGCATCGATCCTGCGACTCGCAGCGCAAGCGAACGAAAGAGTCTGCGAATAAAGCGGGAGCCTTCGGTCGATCGAAAGATTCGTTCCGCCCGAAGTTTGACCATCGCAAACGTCAATCCGAATCGATTATCGCGACGTTCGAGTGCCCGCGGACACAACTGTCCCAATATTTACGAACGACCGTTTATCTTGACGCTTCGCCCCGATCGCGAACAATCTCGATCGTATTTCGCGACGCGAAGTCGCGTTCGGGTGAAACCTTCCGTGGTCCGGGCGGTGACAAGGGGGGTTTAATCTTTCGCGTGGGAACCAATCGCGTTATCGAGATATAAGCATAATCGAACTGACGGCGGTGTACACGACGGCGATAGCCCCGACATATAGCGAGGCAACGGATAGCACGCCGGCTATATTCGAAACTGATAATCGACGATATGCCGTGGCCGGTCGATAATCAAGGGGCTTGGCTCGAAAATGACTCGTCCGTATCTATGCAATCGCGTTGACACGGCCGAATTACACTGAAACGACGGAACACGCGATTGAAATGATGCACGATTACACATTTCAGCTTCGTGAAAAAGGGAGAAAAAAATCAGGACGGTCGAATACCCTTTCTGTCACACACACACACACACACACATACACGTTTGAGAAGAATAAGAGCGAGGAGGGAACAAAAGAAGCTCGATGCCGGCCAACGAATGCTGAAACTGAATATGAGAAAAATCGGGCTACGTGTGTAGTAGAAATCGACGACCGGATGCACTGGTTCTCCCTTTCTCTCTTTGCATCCCGACAGAGTTATTGCGCGCGCCAAACAGTCTCGAGCAAAAATTTAATTCTATTTGCCGCCAACTAGATCTCGCCGACCCATTCTTTTTACGATCGTTCTCGTTCCTTTGAGAAAAGTTAGTGGACCGCGGATGACGAGTAAGATGGCGTGCGACACGCCAAAAGTGATAGTTTGAAGGTCTCCAAATGTTGCAAATATTACAAATATTACACGAGGACACAGAAATTTCTTTGTATATCGTTTCTGAAATACACAGCGATAAAATAATTTGGGAAATTGTTACAGAGTTGGAGAAACTAAGAAATTGGCATTTTCTTTCCAACAGATATATATATATATATATATTGGGTTGTTCGTGCCGATTTAATATAAATCGAATTTAATATTTAATAAGTGTATACTAAAATTCAAATCTTCTGCGTTTCAATTTTCCTTCGAAATCGGCACGAACTTTCCGTGACCTAACCTAAAACCTAACCTAAATCCAATATATCTCAAAATGTAACTAACTTCGCTTTAAACCGCAAACTCATTGTGCAATCTGACATCTGATTGTGTTGTGCATGAAGCAACGAAATTGCACAATGATATCAAAGACCAAAAATCCCTGTTAAAAAAGGTAGTAATCTTCACGGATTATTTACCGCAGCAAAGGATTACGTTTTAACCTAAAACTTACCTACCTTTAAATATTCCGTAACGTGTAACGTCTACAATCCCGTACTGTTTCAAAGCGAACAACTCGTAACTGCAGGGTAGCTAACGTTTACCCGATAAATCGACCGTGAAAATTGTTTCTCTCTTACGTTTCCCCCATTTTCCAAGACTTGCTCGAAATCGTCCGAAAGATTGTCCCGGCCTGTGGAACCTAGCAGTTATACTTATCCCAACAGATCTGACAGCAGTTCTGCAGTTTCCCCACAATGGACCAGCTAACGAGAATTCGGTTAAACGTTCTCGGTCTCCTTTCACCCTCTATTAATTTCACCGAACGTCTCCGCCGAACGATCCTAATTCCGACTTTACGAGAAACATGGGCAAATCCCGGAAGGACGATACTCGAGCGAAGAACTGCATAAATAGTTAACTGCGTGCGTCGATAGTTTCACGGCGAAGTGGCGCGGATTTATATCGAACCGTTTGAAAAACAAAGTGATTATAGCGACGAACAATACGGTGGCTTGGAATAGAAACTGAAGCTCCGAGCATGAAGATCGACTTAAAATGCGCAAACACGTTGGAACGTAGACGAAGTGGCTTGATTAAACGGATCAAACTATATCTGGTCATCGTGTCTCGCGATAAATAGACCGAAGGGAACGGTATCGTCAGTGGAGATTTAATCTGATAAACAACAACAACAAAAAAACCGGGAAATTAACTTTCCACCGTTCGTTCGTTGCACATGGACAGGTCGGAAACTTGTAACCGCGAGTATTACGTATTATGAATTTTGTAACGTGAACTGCACGAATACGGAGAATTGTTTCAATGCTTCGAATTGTACCGAGAAGTTTGTTTCGGGAGTTTGTATTTTTCCAATAACTATCGCGCAGCACAGTACGAGCAACTGTTACTATTCTACAAAGTTGATATTCGATAAATTTTAATTTCTATGAATGAAACGATCGTTTTAATTAGGGAAGCAAAGGAGTAAAAGAGTAATTATTGTTTACGAGGAAGCAGTTTTTTTTTTAAATTCAAGTACTTGATTCTCATCTGCTTTTGAAGTTTTCAATACATTATTCGTTTAGCCTCCATGAAACAACTGTCTTTCCAAACAAATTATCTTCGCCTTTAATTTAACAGCCGTGTTAAAATTCTTCCGTAAAGTGAAATCAAAACTCATCGTATTTTTTCCCGAGCGGTTTTCAATACACATTCGCCGCGTATTGCATCGGGGCACGATCGATATCGAGGTAAGTTACCGGTCTTGCGATACACGTCCCGAGCTTTCGTTTGTTCCCACAGCATCACGGTTCCACCCTTTTTCTTTCATCTGGCGTTCCAGGCCGGCGCACCACGACCTACCCTCACTTCGTCGGGGCCAAGTCCGACGCCGCTCGAATTATCATCGCGACCTCTCAAAGCCTTTCCAAAATTACTTACGAACTCACGGGCCCGTAAGTCCAGACTGCTCGAAATTAGTTTCCGCGAAAGCTCTCTCCCATTAGGTATGTACGCTTCCCAATTCGTTAAGAGGGGACTGTCGCCCTCCCTCTTCACCCTCGCCCGGCAGACCGCCACTTTCTCTCGTTCGCCCAGACGCTTTGCGTCGCCGAGAGCATCGCTGGCTTCGGAAAAAGAAACAACCCCCGGGCTAAATTTGCTTAATGGTAACGAGGTCAGTGTTCCTCTCTCGACGAGTCGTTTTTTTTTTCTTTTGGCGAGAGACGAGTTTGGGGGAGAAGAGTCTGGATAAACGGCGCAATTCCGCGTTTCGAGCCAATGGTCTGTAATTCCACTCTTCTACGCGCCACCGCCTCTTTGCTCCCCGTTACATTATTATAAACGCTTTTGTGCTTTGAGTCGGTTCGTATTTCGCCGTTGAAATAACGTTTCGCGATTTATTTCACATTGCGTTGGTAAATTTTTGGAATTTCGGCGGTTCGTCGAACGTGATTTAGCGGGATTCGATATCGTCGGATTTTCGGTTGTGGGTCGGTCGGGTTGGGTTTTTCGACGGAGAAATTAGTGACGGCGGTCGGTGTTTGGTCAGCCAAGAAAGCGGCAGGGGATCATCCGTTACTCGGTCCGGTGACCGGGTTAAAAGGACGTCGCGTCGTTCAAAGAACCATTCGATCGACAAACCAATTTGACTATCGAATAGTCATCCGTTATAGAAAATACGACAGCGATATTTCGACGTTCCGAATATTAAAGCGATCGACTCCTCCGTGTCAACTGGGTCACCGTATCTCGCGGTTAAAAGTGCCCGCGCGAGAATTTTTCGAAATTCAAGTGACAAGGTATACGTTGAAATTGTCCATCTATAATATTTTACGAACGACTAGACTCCAGATACTAACAACTGTATAGACACGCAGTGAAGAGCAGGACTGTAACAGTGACAATGAAAAATTTAAATTGACACAACTTCTGGAATAGAGAGGATCGTATAACGATCCATTTGGTCTCATTTTAAAACGCGCAATCACTATCACGACGGTCGTGAGTTCGTTTCTTTTTTTTTCTCGTAAATAGATCCACCGTCATTTTGAAAGCTAAAGTCTCTCTTCCACGAGGACCTCTCAAAATTTGCTGTACGATTTTTTCCCTACCTTTTTATCGAACGTTGAAGAGTTAAACGACAAATATTCGAGAAATTCTAACATATCGTCATTCGTTCGCATCGTCACAAGTTCAATAAAATGCCGAAGAAAAGATGGTATTCGTGAATTTTCAGGACTCGTCGCAAAGAGAAAATTTCAATCTCAAAATTTGACTTGAATTTTTACAATTCACCCTTCTCACTTTTCCCAAGTCCTGCTAAAATCGTTTCGCGAAGAAGACGAATTCCTACCAAGACGCGAGCTTCCCGCTTCGAAACGATGCACGGCAAGTGGATCGTTGCGCGATCCCCTCTCAGCTTGAATTACCGGCAATTTTTCACTGCCGTTGGTACAGTTATCGCTCCTCGCGATGCAGATAAGATACGCGTAAATTTGAAATTCGTTCGAGAGTCGCTATCGGGAGAGTTAATCGCGACGGTTGTTTCCGATCAACGGCTGCAGATTGCAGTCAGGTATTCGTCGAAATCCCAAAACACCCCGGGAGAGTGTAGTCTCCGGGTTGGAGTATCTGAAATCAGCGTCTCCTCGACGCAAATGTAAATTACGACCGACGAGATAGCGTCCGAACGAAACGGCGAAATAGAAAGAAAGTCGGCTTGCACGCGATTTATAGGGGGGGCAGGGGGCACAGAGGCGAATCGCAAGGGGTCGATTTAACGACGCGGAGGAACGGCGCCAGAGCAGCGAAAGCTATCGATTCGGTTCGATTGCCGAAAAATGGTAATGCGGTCGGGCAGAACGGCGAAAGACCTCAACTCCCCCTCCGCCCGCAGGAAGGACGTCTCAATTTCGACGCTACGTGCCATAGGAATGCGGAACGAGGCCACTCTATGCCAACAGAATTTCCTTAAAGCCGCGAGGAGGAGCTCTCCCTCGTGCGTATGAGCTTGAATTTCACAGTCAAAGGGACCGGGAAATCCATCCTGCCGGATGGAAGGAGAATCTGACTCGTCGCGTGTTCGAGTACTTCTTCCTAAACAATTATTTGCGAATACAATAATCCGTCTAATAGTTTCTCTCTCCTTCGATAAGAAAAGGAGTTGACTCGTGCAATCGATAAATTTACAGGAAATTTAAGAAGCAAAGCGTAAAAGAAAAATTTATCGCGCAACGAAGAATATCTGTTGCGACACATTTTTTTCCAAAGTAAAAAAAATTGCACAGCGAAAATTCAGTAAAGTCTGTTAACGAAATCGAAAGCTTAGACGTTCCTTCACTTTCCAAATCGCCCTGGCTCGTTCAAATTCTTCCGCGTCTCGAAGGCGAGAGACGGTCTGGAGAGGAGACTTTCGAAGGAATTTTCTGCTCTGCTCCGCGGAGAGATAACGGATACAATCTCGTCCAGGGCGGTGACGTTTCGTGATTCATGAGACCACGGCCAGCCGGCTAAGAACAAGTCGACCGTTGACGCTTTGGAATACATTCGACGATCGTCAGGGGGGTAAAACAGACGCGGGGCCGCGGCAGACGCGTCTGTGATTCATTGCGGCGGAGTTGAGCCTATTCGCATAATCAGACAGCAACGTATCACCTCCGTCATTAATTACGAGGCCGTGCAACGTGCATTTATCAAGGTAATTGGTCGGAGAAACTGCAGAGATTCGGTTGGTAGACACAGGGTTGGCAAATGATCGCGACACGACGAGTCGAACCTTCCGACCGACTGACGAGTACAAAGCGTAAAGTATAGCGTCGGCAATAATCTGGACAGAGAGAGAAATTAATACTCGCGGCGAGCTAACTTCTCGCGGCTTGGGGCAAACCAAGTCCGCCAAAGAAATTTCGAATTCACGCGGCTAAGGACATCTCGGCGATCGCCAGCGAATAATTCACGCAGCGAGTTTCAAACTTTAAATATCGCTCGAACTTGGCAAATTCGAATCTACATATTGGAAACTTTGGCAAAGACCTGGCTGAGATCCTTTCTCGATTGCCTCTCGGTACCCTCCGGTGGATGTTGCATTTTCGTCGGAATTTCACGCTCGGCGCTGCTTAATATCTCGTGAATAAACGAGAGGGTTACTCTGAATGATTAATTCGAAGACGTTTCGCAGACGTACACGCTCGTGAGAGGAGAAAAAAAGAAAAAATGAGAGACCTTTCGTCCCTCTAACCTCGTGAACGCGATCGCGCGCGTGCTCGCTCGCCCAACAACACCAGCGAAAGGAAATGCATTCGCGACGCTGAAAGGGACGTAAATATCGGGCAGGGGGAACGGTCCCTGAATTAGACATCGATCTAAATGGATTATCCTCGAGAACACGCTCGTTTCGCGGCTCTCGAACGATGCGCTCTCGATACACCTTCAACGTCCCATCACGGCCGCATGCACCGCAGAAATGGCTCCCTTTTAACTGCCACTCAATTTAAGACCCTTCGAGTGCTACATTTCCCTAATGGAAACCCAGTTCACTCAATACGGAGGAATAATAACGCTGCGTTAACGTAACATTGAACGTTGCCCCTCCCCCTCCCTCACCGGAACGCAATTTCAACCGTTTTCGCTTGCGAAATATTTGCGATGTTTCGACGAATCGTAGCTTCCACTCCTAGAACATTGGTCGAAGAGACGAGCATCACGAGCCAAGAGAAGAAACGAAAATACAAATACGAAGAAAGGACGCCGCGACTCTCGTTTGCGTTTCGTTTCATTCGCCAGTTTTTGTTTACGAATCGGAGGCGACGCGTGCCGAGAGTCGTTGTTGAAAACTCGCACCGACCGGGAACTCGCGCGGAGACGGAGACTTTGACGACGGGCACATCGTGCACACGGGAGAAGGTGGAAAGCCACGAACGTCGACGACTTAGCGTTGAAGATCGATGAGAGAGACCTGCAGCGGCCTAACCCTCGCGTTTTATCGAGCTGCGGCACACGTACGTCTCGCGGCCACGGGGAAAGAGAGAGAGAGAGTAAGAGAGAGAGAGAGAGAGAGACGCGAAAATACATGGATACGCGGCGGCTGACGAGGAACGGCAACCCGTCACGTACGTACGTACGCGCGCGGCTACACCGTGAACTTAGCTGCGCTCCACCGCTCGACCCGGCATCGACGGTGTTCGAAATATTTCGATATATCGCTCGCGGGTTTCTTCCCATCGCGCGTTGCTCTGTCCCTTTTTCGTTCCATCGTCTAAACTGAGCGGGGCACACAGAGAAAGACAGATAAAAAGAGAGAGAGAAAGGAATGAACATCGCCATAGTTTCAACGACAAACAATGTCGCGTGTGTTGTGTCGCGAGCTTGTGCAGTAAAAAACGCGAGCGAGCGAGCGAGAGAAAGAGAGAGAGAGAGAGAGAACGTGCGTGTTAAAAAAGAGAGAATTCACGGTGACCACCGGTGGATGGTGAATTGTTATCGGGTAAAAATTGATGAATTAATATCGTCGTGACTGACCTTTTTCTCGTTGATCACACCGCAGCGCGATGAAGGAAGGGACGAGGCCGATGTACAACGCGGTGAGAGCTGGCTGGAAAAACAGAGTGTGTACGAGGAGCACCCGGCGAGGACGACGACGACGTCCGTACGAGTCTCACGTTTAGACTACGTGCGTCTCTCTGGTCGTCGGTGGCGGTGACAGTGGTGGTGGTGGTGGTGGTGGTGGTGGTGGTGGTGGTGATGATGATGGTGGTGGTGGTGGTGGTGGTGGTGGTGGTGGTGGTGGTGGTAGTGGTGGCGGTGGCGGTGGTGGTGGTGGTGGCGATAGTGGCGTCGGCGTCGACGGCGTCGGGTGCCGGTGGTGGTGGTAGTTGCTTTCTGTCCCCCAAGCGGGAAAAAGAAGGGAGGAGAGGAAGAGAAAGACGAGGAAGGACCGATGAGATCGAAGTCTCGTGGCAAACGGTCGTGGACTGAGTGAAGCCGAGTTCCGACTGAGCGGCTGAGTTGCTGTGGCGGCGACGCTCGCGCCGCGCCGCGGAGGGTTGCCGAATTACCATCGATCCATTGAAAATGGTATGAGGTAAGCTTCGCGAACAAGCGCGAAGGATGAGCTACGCTAGAGAGAGAGAGAGAGAGAGCATATGTGTGTGGAGGGTGCACCACCAACGGGGAACCCTACCGCCAGGGGTTCGAGAGGAAAAGGGAGAGGGAGAGCGACGAGTCGAGTCGTGAAGAGGGCGGGGCGTACGCGTACCACACGTTTCTATCTCTACGTCTATACCTATGCCTTCCTACCCCTTGTTTTCCTTCTTTCTCCCTTCACCCTGTTGCGTCTCTCTTTCACTCCTTATTCCTTATTTACCACTCTTTCTTTCGCTCCGGCGTCGCAACGTTATCCGTGTACTTCTATATTCCCCTGTACCTTGATATTTGCCGCTTCCCGTTGCTTCTTCCATCTTTTTTCGTATCTTTCCATTAACTTCCTACCCTTCCACCCTTCGCTGTCGGTTTGTTGCCGAATTCTTTAACCCACTGGCATACTAATCGTCGTTCGTACGCGTGTAGCTCCAGCGTTTCACGATCTTTCCTCAGTCTGCAGTCCGTTGTTTGCGATTAATAAAACACTTGAATCAATCAAAGATGTCTCGGATAATCTGATATACGACTGCGTGTCGTTAAATATTTGTCGGACTCTTTTCAATCCTTTTCTCATCCTCTTAAATTCTCTAAATACGCACAAATCATGGCAATATCCTCTTCTTTCAATTTTTTTTTTTTTTTATATCTAAACTCTCGTTAGACGCGGCGAAGAGAACTCCCGTTGACGCGAAAAACTGCAAAAAAATTGGAGAGTATATAGGTCGGAGGATGACGAGAGGGTTTAGGCAAGCGCTTTGCGTTCGCCCTCTTCATCAGGTCAGGATGAGAAATTTCATTGTTATCGCAAACGTGCTGTCCATAAAACGGCGCATAAATCGTTCGCGCGAAAAATCACGCAGCATTGCCAGCCGGCTATAAACTCATTCGAACACCGCCGTGTACGTGTTACGTATTGCGTTTTACGAATCGATAAAGAGGCTGTGGTTATTTCGTTCATCTGGCACGGATGCCCAGAATACACGCGAAGACGTGCTTCGTTTGCAGTTTGCGCGATCGAAGTTCGCTGGTACTCATCGACAATAAAAGACATTCGCGTATATCGCCTTGGGATCCATTGAGTAAACGCAACTTCCCTACGAGCTGGTGGTACACACGCGCAACGTTTTTAGCTGAGCGCGCTCTGTGGAAAAATTGCGAATCTGGGTCAACATTATTCCGAATAGAAAACGTGACAGAGAGATGAAAACGTGTATAGGTAGAAGTTGGCGTAATAATTTTTTAAGGCCTGCTTTCGGGTTCCACTCGCGTTGTTTGCACGTTGCACAGAAACACACTGAACGGGCCGTGCAAACAGTCTCGCCTTTTCAGTCCTGCTCCTTCTGTACGTAAAATGTACGTACGCGAGTAATTATCGTTGTGCTTTAAATTTTTACGTTAAACGCGCATACACGTGTACGTGTGACACACACGTTCACAGATCGACGAGTGGCATTATCGTTAAAATTTTACGACAGAGTCCGGAGTAACTGCTCAGTATGGAAACCATTGGATACATCGAGGTAACGACGTACTGCGGCTTTATCTCCGCGTTGTCGGATGAATCCGGCGATAAATCAATGGCTCTCAAAGGTGAGAGCCAAACACGGCGCTTTGAAATAGAAATTCATCGGTAAATACGAACCCGCCTCCGGGAAGGAGGTTCCGCGCGAAATAACGAGTCAAAAGCGGCAAACAGATTGATTTACAACGCGTTACAACGCATTTCAGTTGGATTTGAATTACAATGGCGGCGGCGAAGTAAGAGCGCGAAAGAGCTTTTGGCGGACGATCGGTCAAACTGGCTCCGAGGCAAATGGCTCCGCCGAGGCAAATAGTCGCTCGAAGCCAAAGTGACCGCGGCTCAGAATTAAACGTGTCAGCAGCAGCGTAAACAACTGGATAGGCAAACGTCGGATGCATCTTGGCAGAAATCCTTACGCGAGACTATGAAACGGGGGCCGGCTTCGTGACAGGAAGCCGGAAATTACGTAATTTCCTTACATTCTGCCGGTTCCTGAGGTTGAACGCTTTATACGAGACACGCCGTCGCCTTGGAACATCGAATTTCTAATCGAATCAATAATTTACGAGATACCGCGTGAAACTGAAAAACGACTGTTGCTCGAAGAAGTCGCTGTCGGCGCGCAACCTTTTGCCCTTTGTTTCTGAGAAAGTGACAAGAATTTCCAACTCTGTTACGTTAGAGAAAAAAAGAAGAAGAAGAAGAAAATGATTTCGTCTGGCGATGAGAAAAATGAGAGAAACGAAAAGAAACGCAAAGCGTACATCGCAAAAAGTGGGTATGTTCGTATGGATTCTCCGGTGTTCCGCGGATGCCCGCCAGACTTTGGGTCTCCAGGAGGTGCCACTGATATCACGTCCCGAGACTCGCGAAGTGCAGATCCATGTTAGTGGTATAATGCTCCGCTATAAGTCTCGGAATTATGTGGACCGTGATAAGCATGCCAAAAAGCGGGGAAACACGACTATCTTTCAGATATTCAGGTGGGATTACGCTGTTATTGCGTTTATACTTTTCGTGTCAGGCGTTGCTCTAATAAACCCGAATTGAGCCGACGTTGTCTTAACTAACACACTTTGGCTCGAAAGTTTCGAAATCGCTAATTAATTTTTATTGATATTAGATATCAGTTGATTCCGCGATGTTGGGTGTTAAACTGATTTCCTGTTCTCAACTTGATATGATTTGTAAGTTTGACGATTGACGATCTATGAGCGTAAAATCTCATGAAATTATAAATCACACAATCAAACTTTTTCCTTGTACGCATTATGTTTTCTCTGTGCTGAGACAACAAAGTGAATTTCGGAATCTTCCAAACTAAAGACGCTTCTTCGACGGCGTTTAAATCCTGGGATTGCGGGCGTCGATATATAACTGTTAATCCATTTATTCTGCATTAACTCTTGCAAATATAACAAGGTTTAATCGTTATCTTGCGTGAACACGTATCTCGATCAAAATCTGGAGTTAATTATCGCGTTTTAAAGAAGATCCAGCGAGCGTCCTAAAATTTATCCATCGGTATCTACCGCGGAATAAACGATGAAATAAATTATCAGAGTGGATCCTTCTCGCCGTGCGTTCCCTGACGAGACAAAGTCCGACGTCGCGCACGATCAGAGAACGACGAAATCGCAAATCCGCCGGTGCCGTCGGTGCCGTATGTGTGCGCACTCTTTTCAAATGCGACTCGACGTAGGTCGGCGGGTGTGTAGGTGTGTGGCCAGGCTAAAAGATATCCCCTTTAAACGTAGTTCAAAGTGAGCGTGGTAATTGTGTTGATCCACGCTGACGTGCTCAATCCGCCAGAGATTAAGCGAAGGTTCACGTAACAAAGAGGTTAACGCCCCGCTCTCTCTCTCTTTGTCCTGAATTCCTATTTTCCAGCTGGGTCTCCGCGTTTGCCCGTCCCCACTCCCGGGGAAACGTTGACGACGGCTCTTTTGGTCGCGTCGCATCGTCGCCCGCAGGGGAGGTCCGACGAGAAAATCGACAGCCAAGGGGGACAGACAATCGGCGCCTGAGGAATTTCACACACCTCGCCGGCAGGGTAGAGTGACGGGTAAGGTCGAGGTGGACACACGCGCGACGAGCAATTTCTGACGTTCTTCGCTGAGCATCGACGCAAACGGACGTAAGCAACTGTAAACAAGCTTTGACTATCAAGTGTAAGGAACGAAATTCAACTCCTCGCTCAATCCGACTGCACCCTGAGGTGCCAGGTGCTGCGCCGCCAGTCTGAGAGTACCGTTCGTCGTTGAAAATTACACTCAGCTTCTCGCGTTCAATCTACTGAAACGATTTATCCTGCAGCCATGTTGTTTCCACATTCGATCTAACGAGCCACGCTCGAATTTTCGAGCGTCGCGTCGTGTCGAAGCGTGTTTGTCCTCGAGAATTGCTGAGCGGTCGGGGAAAAGAACGAAAGCGATTGTATCAATCAATGGAACTGCTTAGGTAATTAACGTATCTGAACGCCAGTCATACGCTCAACTTCGGCTACAAACGTTTGTAAATCACCACACGAACTGATGAACTCGAAGCCAACGTTCGTTCTGATTTGATCTCGACGTCGGACGATCAAATCTGATCAGATCGTACAGCTTTGAGATATTGAGCGATACTTCCTTACCCTGCACGTACTCTCCACTGCGCGCAAGATGTTAAATCTCTGCAAGTGGATGCATTATCATCTCAAAGAGATCTCTTTGCGCGACAGAGCCAGGAGCATTTTCAGTGAAAACGACCTTTTCACGCTAGCCACAGCGCAGAAATGCAACAGCAGAACGCGTATTGCCCTAGCAATGCTTTAATTCGCATTTCCTCTATTGAAGCGCTAAAGACTGCGAGGGATGAAAGTGCATCACTTTTGTATTTCAGTAAATCAAAATTCACAAAACCGGACAGCAGAAATAGCCTCCGCAGTAATTCCTCTTCCCGCTTCTGGTCTTCACCAGGTGATTTTCATCCAGTTACGAAAAAGGGAGCATGTAAAACATCATTACTTTCTATTCTGACAAATGCTCAATCGGGCGCGCCGCTTTCAGCAGCAGCTCGTCAACACGAAAAGTGAACGAAACCCGTCACTTTGGATACAGTTCCGGCGTCACCGCGCGTTAAGGTCGACACGCAGATCACCCGGCACGCATCGGACGGAACTACAGGGGGCCCGGGAAGGGGAGCAAGCGAAGTGTGCGTGAGCGAAATTTCCCTGAGTTCCGTCAAAAATGCGGACGAGTACGTGGCTCCGACCTTAATACACTGCCGCGATGAAAATTGCAACGAATGAAAAGCGCAATACAACACATTCCCTTGCCGCGCGGTTTAATAAAGACGCGCTAGGAGTACGCCGCAGCGCATCGACCCAACGCGATATTAGATTTCAGTAAGCTGGCAGTTTACGCAGGTGTGTATACCAGCCGAGGACATTAACGGCAGTCGCCCATAGCGCTGGCTGGCGCGCGCAAGTGGCTAATTAAACTTTAATTACTTCAATGCATCTGCGATCACGTTTCCAGCCGCTATGCCGAGCGCCGAAACGTATCGCCGGAAATGAACTTGTTGATCGCGCGCCACGACTTTCCGAACGATTCAGACCGTCGTCCGCAACCTTCGCCGGAAAGAAGGACGGCGAGGCAATTTAGCTGCGATGTATATGTCCCGTTTGCAAAGAGAGAGAGAATTTCCATTTCGTGGTGAAAATATTCGTTTTTAGACAGCACAAAACACGCGCTTCAATCTGCGCTCGTCCGATGTACCCTGCTTTCAATACTGCGCTCGGCAGCCACGTTCGCGGCTCTTTTTTAATTGGGTGGCGCATTCGAAAGAGCGCATTGTCGTCTCGTCGCGGCGAGAGCCTTTAGAAAGCTAGATTCGCTCGAAATTCAATCTCGCTCCGTTCGCGACGCGAAATAATCTGAATGCGCAGTGGTCACGGCGACTCCCCGTCAGGAAGAGTGGATAACTGAAGAGAATGGAGCGATGAGCGCAGAGATCTGCCTGCCGTGCGTCAATTTCGTCAAACCTACCGACGAAAATTATCATAACTCGACACCTTAGAACCAAGTACCTGACTTTGAGATTTCTCACTTCACGCGTCAAAAATTCGATTCTCTTTGCGTTCGCGTTATTTCATCCTCGCCTGCCACGAACGGATGAAAACGTAAAAGCACAAAGCGATACTCGTCTCGATCTTTCACCGTTCTGCGCTTTACAAAAAATCCCGCCCCCCTAAGCTCGCTTCCCACAACACTTCCATTAACAAAGAGAGAGAGAGAGAGAGAAAGATACTGCGGTGCTTGCCGATGCTCGCGCGCCGGGCGATGCGAAATGGGAGAATAGATGAGAGGATAAAGCGGTAATAGCACCTGCTCCTGGTACCGCGATAAAGTACCGCCCTGTTCGTGGATTCCAACTCCTGCTCCATCTCGTTTCACCTGTTCCCAAGATACCAGCTCGTTGTTACCTCTCTTCTTCCCAAAAAAAAAGAAAAAACACCGAAACGAATCGAGCGTCGCAGACGAACGTTTACTTTGCCGGCCAGAGTAGAACGTGAACGCGCGCGAAACGAATCTCGGAAATGCAAAGTCGCCGGACGGATTGGTGCTTCTGCGTGGCGTAAGGTGACGCAAGATCGTGACGCGGAACGTGAATGCCGGTGACGCAGTGAAAAGGTCAATGCTCCGAGCGGGACCGACGATTTGAATCGGCGTCGAAATGTTGAGGACGTAGCTGACAAATAGCTCAGAGCTGCATACAGTATTTTTCGATCCAAGAGCCGTAAAAATCGATCAAAGCTTCGAGCGACAGTGAAGCGTCAGTGTTACCTTTTCCTTTTTAACCGGGACATTTCCGCCAACTCGAGGGAAAGTGATAGGAACCTCTCTTGACCGGAACCTCTGACAGTTTGATGCTACATTCGCCAGCAATAGCGTAACTGAACGCAGTTTGA
>JAUCMO010000122.1:0-15411 GCA_032399605.1 Melipona beecheii | reverse complement strand
TGGCGTCTGCTTGGGTGCTTAAACCGAGAGGTTCCAAGTCAGAGAGGTTCCTCTAATTAAGGAAAGACGCCTGTAACAGGAGAACTGTTTGTCCGCCTGGCATGCCATGCCACCTCCTAGAATGTCATGTACCCCTGATACAATGTTCCAAATTTAAGAGGAGTATACATTCTAGTTCTCGAGATATGATGGACTTTAATTTTAAGGAAAGACGCCTGTAACAGGAGAACTGTTTGTCTGCCTGGCATGTCATGCCACCTCCTAGAATGTCATGTACCCCTGATACAATGTTCCAAATTTAAGAGGAGTATACATTCTAGTTCTCGAGATATGATGGACTTTAATTTTAAGGAAAGACGCCTGTAACAGGAGAACTGTTTGTCTGGCTGGCATGTCATGCCACCTCCTAGAATGTCATGTACCCCTGATACAATGTTCCAAATTTAAGAGGAGTATACATTCTCGTTCTCGAGATATGATGGACTTTAATTTTAAGGAAAGACGCCTGTAACAGGAGAACTGTTTGTCCGGCTGGCATGTCATGCCACCTCCTAGAATGTCATATACCCCTGATAGAATGTTCCAAATTTAAGAGGAGTATACATTCTAGTTCTCGAGATATGATGGACTTTAATTTTAAGGAAAGACGCCTGTAACAGGAGAACTGCTTGTCTGCCTGGCATGTCATGCCACCTCCTAGAATGTCATGTACCCCTGATACAATGTTCCAAATTTAAGAGGAGTATACATTCTAGTTCTCGAGATATGATGGACTTTAATTTTAAGGAAAGACGCCTGTAACAGGAGAACTGTTTGTCCTGGCTGGCATGTCATGCCACCTCCAAGAATGTCATGTACCCCTGATAGAATGTTCCAAATTTAAGAGGAGTATACATATGATGGACTTTAATTTTATGAAAGACGCCTGTAACAGGAGAACTGTTTGTCCGCCTGGCATGTATGCCACCTCCTAGAATGTCATATACCCCTGATACAATGTTCCAAATTTAAGAGGAGTACGTCACCTAGTTCTCGAGATATGATGGACTTAGTTTCAAAGAAAGACGCCTGTAGGAGGAGAACTGTTTGTCCGGCTGGCAGTATGCCACCTCCAAGAATGTCATATACCCCTGATAGAATGTTCCAAATATCAGAGGAGTATACATTCTAGTTCTCGAGATATGATGGACTTTAATTTTAAGGAAAGACGCCTGTAACAGGGGAACTTGTGGTCTGCCTGGCATGCCATGCCACCTCCTAGAATGTCATGTACGCCTGATACAATGTTCCAAATTTAAGAGGAGTATACATTCATGTTCTCGAGATATGATGGACTTTAATTTTAAGGAAAGACGCCTGTAACAGGAGAACTGTTTGTCTGCCTGGCATGTCATGCCACCTCCTAGAATGTCATGTACCCCTGATACAATGTTCCAAATTTAAGAGGAGTACGTCATCTAGTTCTCGAGATATGATGGACTTAGTTTCAATGAAAGACGCCTGTAGTAGGAGAACTGTTTGTCCGGCTGGCATAGTATGCCACCTCCAAGAAGATCATATACCCCTGATACAATGTTCCAAATTTAAGAGGAGTACGTCACCTTCTGTTCTCGAGATATGATGGACTTTAATTTTAAGGAAAGACGCCTGTAACAGGAGAACTGTTTGTCCGCCTGGCATGCCATGCCACCTCCTAGAATGTCATGTACCCCTGATAGAATGTTCCAAATTTAAGAGGAGTATACATTCTAGTTCTCGAGATATGATGGACTTTAATTTTAAGGAAAGACGCCTGTAACAGGAGAACTGTGGTCTGCCTGGCATGTCATGCCACCCTCCTAGAATGTCATGTACCCCTGATACAATGTTCCAAATTTAAGAGGAGTACGTCATCTCTGTTCTCGAGATATGATGGACTTAGTTTCAAAGAAAGACGCCTGTAGGAGGAGAACTGTTTGTCCGGCTGGCATAGTATGCCACCTCCAAGAAGGTCATATACCCCTGATAGAATGTTCCAAATATCAGAGGAGTATACATTCTAGTTCTCGAGATATGATGGACTTTAATTTTAAGGAAAGACGCCTGTAACAGGGAACTTGTGGTCTGCCTGGCATGCCATGCCACCTCCTAGAATGTCATGTACGCCTGATACAATGTTCCAAATTTAAGAGGAGTATACATTCATGTTCTCGAGATATGATGGACTTTAATTTTAAGGAAAGACGCCTGTAACAGGAGAACTGTTTGTCCGGCCTGGCATGTCATGCCACCTCCAAGAATGTCATGTACCCTGATACAATGTTCCAAATTTAAGAGGAGTATACATTCATGTTCTCGAGATATGATGGACTTTAATTTTAAGAAAGACGCCTGTAACAGGAGAACTGTTTGTCCGCCTGGCATATGTCATGCCACCTCCTAGAATGTCATGTACCCCTGATACAATGTTCCAAATTTAAGAGGAGTACATCATCTCGTTCTCGAGATATGATGGACTTTAATTTTAAGGAAAGACGCCTGTAACAGGAGAACTGTTTGTCCGGCCTGGCATGGTATGCCACCTCCTAGAATGTCATATACCCCTGATACAATGTTCCAAATTTAAGAGGAGTACGTCATTCTCGTTCTCGAGATATGATGGACTTAGTTTCAAAGAAAGACGCCTGTAGGAGGAGAGAACTGTTTGTCCGGCTGGCATGGTATGCCACCTCCAAGAATGTCATATACCCCTGATAGAATGTTCCAAATTTAAGAGGAGTATACATTCTAGTTCTCGAGATATGATGGACTTTAATTTTAAGGAAAGACGCCTGTAACAGGGGAACTTGTGGTCTGCCTGGCATGCCATGCCACCTCCTAGAATGTCATGTACGCCTGATACAATGTTCCAAATTTAAGAGGAGTATACATTCATGTTCTCGAGATATGATGGACTTTAATTTTAAGGAAAGACGCCTGTAACAGGAGAACTGCCTGTCTGCGTGGCATGTCATGCCACCTCCTAGAATGTCATGTACCCCTGATACAATGTTCCAAATTTAAGAGGAGTACGTCATCTCGTTCTCGAGATATGATCGACTTAGTTTCAATGAAAGACGCCTGTAGTAGGAGAACTGTTTGTCCGGCTGGCATGGTATGCCACCTCCAAGAAGATCATATACCCCTGATACAATGTTCCAAATTTAAGAGGAGTACGTCACGTCGTTCTCGAGATATGAACGACTTAGTTTCAAAGAAAGACGCCTGTAGGAGGAGAACTGTTTGTCCGGCTGGCATAGTATGCCACCTCCAAGAAGGTCATATACCCCTGATAGAATGTTCCAAATATCAGAGGAGTATACCTTCTAGTTCCCGAGATATGATGGACTTTAATTTTAAGGAAAGACTCCTGTAACAGGGGAACTTGTGGTCTGCCTGGCATGCCATGCCACCTCCTAGAATGTCATGTACGCCTGATACAATGTTCCAAATTTAAGAGGAGTATACATTCAAGCTCTCGAGATATGATGGACTTTAATTTTAAGGAAAGACGCCTGTAACAGGAGAACTGCTCGTCTGCGTGGCATGTCATGCCACCTCCTAGAATGTCATGTACCCCTGATACAATGTTCCAAATTTAAGAGGAGTACGTCACCTCGTTCTCGAGATATGATCGACTTAGTTTCAAAGAAAGACGCCTGTAGGAGGAGAACTGTTTGTCCGGCTGGCATAGTATGCCACCTCCAAGAAGGTCATATACCCCTGATAGAATGTTCCAAATATCAGAGGAGTATACATTCTAGTTCTCGAGATATGATGGACTTTAATTTTAAGGAAAGACTCCTGTAACAGGGGAACTTGTGGTCTGCCTGGCATGCCATGCCACCTCCTAGAATGTCATGTACGCCTGATACAATGTTCCAAATTTAAGAGGAGTATACATTCATGTTCTCGAGATATGATGGACTTTAATTTTAAGGAAAGACGCCTGTAACAGGAGAACTGCTCGTCTGCGTGGCATGTCATGCCACCTCCTAGAATGTCATGTACCCCTGATACAATGTTCCAAATTTAAGAGGAGTACGTCATCTCGTTCTCGAGATATGATCGACTTAGTTTCAATGAAAGACGCCTGTAGTAGGAGAACTGTTTGTCCGGCTGGCATGGTATGCCACCTCCAAGAAGATCATATGCCCCTGATACAATGTTCCAAATTTAAGAGGAGTACGTCACCTCGTTCTCGAGATATGATCGACTTAGTTTCAAAGAAAGACGCCTGTAGGGGGAGAACTGTTTGTCCGGCTGGCATAGTATGCCACCTCCAAGAAGGTCATATACCCCTGATAGAATGTTCCAAATATCAGAGGAGTATACATTCTAGTTCTCGAGATATGATGGACTTTAATTTTAAGGAAAGACGCCTGTAACAGGAGAACTTGTGGTCTGCCTGGCATGCCATGCCACCTCCTAGAATGTCATGTACGCCTGATACAATGTTCCAAATTTAAGAGGAGTATACATTCATGTTCTCGAGATATGATGGACTTTAATTTTAAGGAAAGACGCCTGTAACAGGAGAACTGCTTGTCTGCGTGGCATGTCATGCCACCTCCTAGAATGTCATGTACCCCATACAATGTTCCAAATTTAAGAGGAGTACGTCATCTCGTTCTCGAGATATGATCGACTTAGTTTCAAAGAAAGACGCCTGTAGGAGGAGAACTGTTTGTCCGGCTGGCATAGTATGCCACCTCCAAGAAGGTCATATACCCCTGATAGAATGTTCCAAATATCAGAGGAGTATACATTCTAGTTCTCGAGATATGATGGACTTTAATTTTAAAGAAAGACTCCTGTAACAGGGGAACTTGTGGTCTGCCTGGCATGCCATGCCACCTCCTAGAATGTCATGTACCCTGATACAATGTTCCAAATTTAAGAGGAGTATACATTCAAGTTCTCGAGATATGATGGACTTTAATTTTAAGGAAAGACGCCTGTAACAGGAGAACTGCTCGTCTGCGTGGCATGTCATGCCACCTCCTAGAATGTCATGTACCCCTGATACAATGTTCCAAATTTAAGAGGAGTACGTCACCTCGTTCTCGAGATATGATCGACTTAGTTTCAAAGAAAGACGCCTGTAGGAGGAGAACTGTTTGTCCGGCTGGCATAGTATGCCACCTCCAAGAAGGTCATATACCCCCTGATAGAATGTTCCAAATATCAGAGGAGTATACCTTCTAGTTCTCGAGATATGATGGACTTTAATTTTAAGGAAAGACTCCTGTAACAGGGGAACTTGTGGTCTGCCTGGCATGCCATGCCACCTCCTAGAATGTCATGTACGCCTGATACAATGTTCCAAATTTAAGAGGAGTATACATTCAAGCTCTCGAGATATGATGGACTTTAATTTTAAGGAAAGACGCCTGTAACAGGAGAACTGCTCGTCTGCGTGGCATGTCATGCCACCTCCTAGAATGTCATGTACCCCTGATACAATGTTCCAAATTTAAGAGGAGTACGTCACCTCGTTCTCGAGATATGATCGACTTAGTTTCAAAGAAAGACGCCTGTAGGAGGAGAACTGTTTGTCCGTCTGGCATAGTATGCCACCTCCAAGAAGGTCATATACCCCTGATAGAATGTTCCAAATATCAGAGGAGTATACATTCTAGTTCTCGAGATATGATGGACTTTAATTTTAAGGAAAGACTCCTGTAACAGGGGAACTTGTGGTCTGCCTGGCATGCCATGCCACCTCCTAGAATGTCATGTACGCCTGATACAATGTTCCAAATTTAAGAGGAGTATACATTCATGTTCTCGAGATATGATGGACTTTAACTTTAAGGAAAGACGCCTGTAACAGGAGAACTGCTCGTCTGCGTGGCATGTCATGCCACCTCCTAGAATGTCATGTACCCCTGATACAATGTTCCAAATTTAAGAGGAGTACGTCATCTCGTTCTCGAGATATGATCGACTTAGTTTCAATGAAAGACGCCTGTAGTAGGAGAACTGTTTGTCCGGCTGGCATGGTATGCCACCTCCAAGAAGATCATATGCCCCTGATACAATGTTCCAAATTTAAGAGGAGTACGTCACCTCGTTCTCGAGATATGATCGACTTAGTTTCAAAGAAAGACGCCTGTAGGAGGAGAACTGTTTGTCCGGCTGGCATAGTATGCCACCTCCAAGAAGGTCATATACCCCTGATAGAATGTTCCAAATATCAGAGGAGTATACATTCTAGTTCTCGAGATATGATGGACTTTAATTTTAAGGAAAGACTCCTGTAACAGGGGAACTTGTGGTCTGCCTGGCATGCCATGCCACCTCCTAGAATGTCATGTACGCCTGATACAATGTTCCAAATTTAAGAGGAGTATACATTCATGTTCTCGAGATATGATGGACTTTAATTTTAAGGAAAGACGCCTGTAACAGGAGAACTGCTCGTCTGCGTGGCATGTCATGCCACCTCCTAGAATGTCATGTACCCCTGATACAATGTTCCAAATTTAAGAGGAGTACGTCATCTCGTTCTCGAGATATGATCGACTTAGTTTCAATGAAAGACGCCTGTAGTAGGAGAACTGTTTGTCCGGCTGGCATGGTATGCCACCTCCAAGAAGATCATATGCCCCTGATACAATGTTCCAAATTTAAGAGGAGTACGTCACCTCGTTCTCGAGATATGATCGACTTAGTTTCAAAGAAAGACGCCTGTAGGAGGAGAACTGTTTGTCCGGCTGGCATAGTATGCCACCTCCAAGAAGGTCATATACCCCTGATAGAATGTTCCAAATATCAGAGGAGTATACATTCTAGTTCTCGAGATATGATGGACTTTAATTTTAAGGAAAGACTCCTGTAACAGGGGAACTTGTGGTCTGCCTGGCATGCCATGCCACCTCCTAGAATGTCATGTACGCCTGATACAATGTTCCAAATTTAAGAGGAGTATACATTCATGTTCTCGAGATATGATGGACTTTAATTTTAAGGAAAGACGCCTGTAACAGGAGAACTGCTCGTCTGCGTGGCATGTCATGCCACCTCCTAGAATGTCATGTACCCCTGATACAATGTTCCAAATTTAAGAGGAGTACGTCATCTCGTTCTCGAGATATGATCGACTTAGTTTCAATGAAAGACGCCTGTAGTAGGAGAACTGTTTGTCCGGCTGGCATGGTATGCCACCTCCAAGAAGATCATATACCCCTGATACAATGTTCCAAATTTAAGAGGAGTACGTCACGTCGTTCTCGAGATATGAACGACTTAGTTTCAAAGAAAGACGCCTGTAGGAGGAGAACTGTTTGTCCGGCTGGCATAGTATGCCACCTCCAAGAAGGTCATATACCCCTGATAGAATGTTCCAAATATCAGAGGAGTATACCTTCTAGTTCCCGAGATATGATGGACTTTAATTTTAAGGAAAGACTCCTGTAACAGGGGAACTTGTGGTCTGCCTGCCATGCCATGCCACCTCCTAGAATGTCATGTACGCCTGATACAATGTTCCAAATTTAAGAGGAGTATACATTCAAGCTCTCGAGATATGATGGACTTTAATTTTAAGGAAAGACGCCTGTAACAGGAGAACTGCTCGTCTGCGTGGCATGTCATGCCACCTCCTAGAATGTCATGTACCCCTGATACAATGTTCCAAATTTAAGAGGAGTACGTCACCTCGTTCTCGAGATATGATCGACTTAGTTTCAAAGAAAGACGCCTGTAGGAGGAGAACTGTTTGTCCGTCTGGCATAGTATGCCACCTCCAAGAAGGTCATATACCCCTGATAGAATGTTCCAAATATCAGAGGAGTATACATTCTAGTTCTCGAGATATGATGGACTTTAATTTTAAGGAAAGACTCCTGTAACAGGGGAACTTGTGGTCTGCCTGGCATGCCATGCCACCTCCTAGAATGTCATGTACGCCTGATACAATGTTCCAAATTTAAGAGGAGTATACATTCATGTTCTCGAGATATGATGGACTTTAACTTTAAGGAAAGACGCCTGTAACAGGAGAACTGCTCGTCTGCGTGGCATGTCATGCCACCTCCTAGAATGTCATGTACCCCTGATACAATGTTCCAAATTTAAGAGGAGTACGTCATCTCGTTCTCGAGATATGATCGACTTAGTTTCAATGAAAGACGCCTGTAGTAGGAGAACTGTTTGTCCGGCTGGCATGGTATGCCACCTCCAAGAAGATCATATGCCCCTGATACAATGTTCCAAATTTAAGAGGAGTACGTCACCTCGTTCTCGAGATATGATCGACTTAGTTTCAAAGAAAGACGCCTGTAGGAGGAGAACTGTTTGTCCGGCTGGCATAGTATGCCACCTCCAAGAAGGTCATATACCCCTGATAGAATGTTCCAAATATCAGAGGAGTATACATTCTAGTTCTCGAGATATGATGGACTTTAATTTTAAGGAAAGACTCCTGTAACAGGGGAACTTGTGGTCTGCCTGGCATGCCATGCCACCTCCTAGAATGTCATGTACGCCTGATACAATGTTCCAAATTTAAGAGGAGTATACATTCATGTTCTCGAGATATGATGGACTTTAATTTTAAGGAAAGACGCCTGTAACAGGAGAACTGCTCGTCTGCGTGGCATGTCATGCCACCTCCTAGAATGTCATGTACCCCTGATACAATGTTCCAAATTTAAGAGGAGTACGTCATCTCGTTCTCGAGATATGATCGACTTAGTTTCAATGAAAGACGCCTGTAGTAGGAGAACTGTTTGTCCGGCTGGCATGGTATGCCACCTCCAAGAAGATCATATACCCCTGATACAATGTTCCAAATTTAAGAGGAGTACGTCACGTCGTTCTCGAGATATGAACGACTTAGTTTCAAAGAAAGACGCCTGTAGGAGGAGAACTGTTTGTCCGGCTGGCATAGTATGCCACCTCCAAGAAGGTCATATACCCCCTGATAGAATGTTCCAAATATCAGAGGAGTATACCTTCTAGTTCCCGAGATATGATGGACTTTAATTTTAAGGAAAGACTCCTGTAACAGGGGAACTTGTGGTCTGCCTGCCATGCCATGCCACCTCCTAGAATGTCATGTACGCCTGATACAATGTTCCAAATTTAAGAGGAGTATACATTCAAGCTCTCGAGATATGATGGACTTTAATTTTAAGGAAAGACGCCTGTAACAGGAGAACTGCTCGTCTGCGTGGCATGTCATGCCACCTCCTAGAATGTCATGTACCCCTGATACAATGTTCCAAATTTAAGAGGAGTACGTCACCTCGTTCTCGAGATATGATCGACTTAGTTTCAAAGAAAGACGCCTGTAGGAGGAGAACTGTTTGTCCGGCTGGCATAGTATGCCACCTCCAAGAAGGTCATATACCCCTGATAGAATGTTCCAAATATCAGAGGAGTATACCTTCTAGTTCCCGAGATATGATGGACTTTAATTTTAAGGAAAGACTCCTGTAACAGGGGAACTTGTGGTCTGCCTGGCATGCCATGCCACCTCCTAGAATGTCATGTACGCCTGATACAATGTTCCAAATTTAAGAGGAGTATACATTCAAGCTCTCGAGATATGATGGACTTTAATTTTAAGGAAAGACGCCTGTAACAGGAGAACTGCTCGTCTGCGTGGCATGTCATGCCACCTCCTAGAATGTCATGTACCCCTGATACAATGTTCCAAATTTAAGAGGAGTACGTCACCTCGTTCTCGAGATATGATCGACTTAGTTTCAAAGAAAGACGCCTGTAGGAGGAGAACTGTTTGTCCGTCTGGCATAGTATGCCACCTCCAAGAAGGTCATATACCCCTGATAGAATGTTCCAAATATCAGAGGAGTATACATTCTAGTTCTCGAGATATGATGGACTTTAATTTTAAGGAAAGACTCCTGTAACAGGGGAACTTGTGGTCTGCCTGGCATGCCATGCCACCTCCTAGAATGTCATGTACGCCTGATACAATGTTCCAAATTTAAGAGGAGTATACATTCATGTTCTCGAGATATGATGGACTTTAACTTTAAGGAAAGACGCCTGTAACAGGAGAACTGCTCGTCTGCGTGGCATGTCATGCCACCTCCTAGAATGTCATGTACCCCTGATACAATGTTCCAAATTTAAGAGGAGTACGTCATCTCGTTCTCGAGATATGATCGACTTAGTTTCAATGAAAGACGCCTGTAGTAGGAGAACTGTTTGTCCGGCTGGCATGGTATGCCACCTCCAAGAAGATCATATGCCCCTGATACAATGTTCCAAATTTAAGAGGAGTACGTCACCTCGTTCTCGAGATATGATCGACTTAGTTTCAAAGAAAGACGCCTGTAGGAGGAGAACTGTTTGTCCGGCTGGCATAGTATGCCACCTCCAAGAAGGTCATATACCCCTGATAGAATGTTCCAAATATCAGAGGAGTATACATTCTAGTTCTCGAGATATGATGGACTTTAATTTTAAGGAAAGACTCCTGTAACAGGGGAACTTGTGGTCTGCCTGGCATGCCATGCCACCTCCTAGAATGTCATGTACGCCTGATACAATGTTCCAAATTTAAGAGGAGTATACATTCATGTTCTCGAGATATGATGGACTTTAATTTTAAGGAAAGACGCCTGTAACAGGAGAACTGCTCGTCTGCGTGGCATGTCATGCCACCTCCTAGAATGTCATGTACCCCTGATACAATGTTCCAAATTTAAGAGGAGTACGTCATCTCGTTCTCGAGATATGATCGACTTAGTTTCAAAGAAAGACGCCTGTAGGAGGAGAACTGTTTGTCCGGCTGGCATGGTATGCCACCTCCAAGAAGGTCATATACCCCTGATACAATGTTCCAAATTTAAGAGGAGTATACGTCACGTCGTTCTCGAGATATGATGGACTTTAGTTTTAAAGAAAGACGCCTGTAACAGGGAACTGTTTGTCTGGCTGGCATGCCATGCCACCTCCAAGAATGTCATATACCCCTGATAGAATGTTCCAAATTTCAGAGGAGTATACATTCTAGTTCTCGAGATATGATGGACTTTAATTTTTAAGGAAAGACTCCTGTAACAGGGAACTTGTGGTCTGCCTGGCATGTCATGCCACCTCCTAGAATGTCATGTACGCCTGATACAATGTTCCAAATTTAAGAGGAGTATACATTCTCGTTCTCGAGATATGATGGACTTTAATTTTAAGGAAAGACGCCTGTAACAGGAGAACTGTTTGTCTGGCTGGCATGTCATGCCACCTCCTAGAATGTCATATACCCCTGATACAATGTTCCAAATTTAAGAGGAGTACGTCACCTCGTTCTCGAGATATGATCGACTTAGTTTCAAAGAAAGACGCCTGTAGGAGGAGAACTGTTTGTCCGGCTGGCATAGTATGCCACCTCCAAGAAGGTCATATACCCCCTGATAGAATGTTCCAAATATCAGAGGAGTATACATTCTAGTTCTCGAGATATGATGGACTTTAATTTTAAGGAAAGACTCCTGTAACAGGGGAACTTGTGGTCTGCCTGGCATGCCATGCCACCTCCTAGAATGTCATGTACGCCTGATACAATGTTCCAAATTTAAGAGGAGTATACATTCATGTTCTCGAGATATGATGGACTTTAATTTTAAGGAAAGACGCCTGTAACAGGAGAACTGCTCGTCTGCGTGGCATGTCATGCCACCTCCTAGAATGTCATGTACCCCTGATACAATGTTCCAAATTTAAGAGGAGTACGTCTTCTCGTTCTCGAGATATGATCGACTTAGTTTCAATGAAAGACGCCTGTAGTAGGAGAACTGTTTGTCCGGCTGGCATGGTATGCCACCTCCAAGAAGATCATATACCCCTGATACAATGTTCCAAATTTAAGAGGAGTACGTCACCTCGTTCTCGAGATATGATCGACTTAGTTTCAAAGAAAGACGCCTGTAGGAGGAGAACTGTTTGTCCGGCTGGCATAGTATGCCACCTCCAAGAAGGTCATATACCCCTGATAGAATGTTCCAAATATCAGAGGAGTATACATTCTAGTTCTCGAGATATGATGGACTTTAATTTTAAGGAAAGACTCCTGTAACAGGGGAACTTGTGGTCTGCCTGGCATGCCATGCCACCTCCTAGAATGTCATGTACGCCTGATACAATGTTCCAAATTTAAGAGGAGTATACATTCATGTTCTCGAGATATGATGGACTTTAATTTTAAGGAAAGACGCCTGTAACAGGAGAACTGCTCGTCTGCGTGGCATGTCATGCCACCTCCTAGAATGTCATGTACCCCTGATACAATGTTCCAAATTTAAGAGGAGTACGTCATCTCGTTCTCGAGATATGATCGACTTAGTTTCAATGAAAGACGCCTGTAGTAGGAGAACTGTTTGTCCGGCTGGCATGGTATGCCACCTCCAAGAAGATCATATGCCCCTGATACAATGTTCCAAATTTAAGAGGAGTACGTCACCTCGTTCTCGAGATATGATCGACTTAGTTTCAAAGAAAGACGCCTGTAGGAGGAGAACTGTTTGTCCGGCTGGCATAGTATGCCACCTCCAAGAAGGTCATATACCCCTGATAGAATGTTCCAAATATCAGAGGAGTATACATTCTAGTTCTTCTCGAGATATGATGGACTTTAATTTTAAGGAAAGACTCCTGTAACAGGGGAACTTGTGGTCTGCCTGGCATGCCATGCCACCTCCTAGAATGTCATGTACGCCTGATACAATGTTCCAAATTTAAGAGGAGTATACATTCATGTTCTCGAGATATGATGGACTTTAATTTTAAGGAAAGACGCCTGTAACAGGAGAACTGCTCGTCTGCGTGGCATGTCATGCCACCTCCTAGAATGTCATGTACCCCTGATACAATGTTCCAAATTTAAGAGGAGTACGTCATCTCGTTCTCGAGATATGATCGACTTAGTTTCAATGAAAGACGCCTGTAGTAGGAGAACTGTTTGTCCGGCTGGCATGGTATGCCACCTCCAAGAAGATCATATACCCCTGATACAATGTTCCAAATTTAAGAGGAGTACGTCACGTCGTTCTCGAGATATGAACGACTTAGTTTCAAAGAAAGACGCCTGTAGGAGGAGAACTGTTTGTCCGGCTGGCATAGTATGCCACCTCCAAGAAGGTCATATACCCCTGATAGAATGTTCCAAATATCAGAGGAGTATACCTTCTAGTTCCCGAGATATGATGGACTTTAATTTTAAGGAAAGACTCCTGTAACAGGGGAACTTGTGGTCTGCCTGCCATGCCATGCCACCTCCTAGAATGTCATGTACGCCTGATACAATGTTCCAAATTTAAGAGGAGTATACATTCAAGCTCTCGAGATATGATGGACTTTAATTTTAAGGAAAGACGCCTGTAACAGGAGAACTGCTCGTCTGCGTGGCATGTCATGCCACCTCCTAGAATGTCATGTACCCCTGATACAATGTTCCAAATTTAAGAGGAGTACGTCACCTCGTTCTCGAGATATGATCGACTTAGTTTCAAAGAAAGACGCCTGTAGGAGGAGAACTGTTTGTCCGTCTGGCATAGTATGCCACCTCCAAGAAGGTCATATACCCCCCTGATAGAATGTTCCAAATATCAGAGGAGTACATTCTAGTTCTCGAGATATGATGGACTTTAATTTTAAGGAAAGACTCCTGTAACAGGGGAACTTGTGGTCTGCCTGGCATGCCATGCCACCTCCTAGAATGTCATGTACGCCTGATACAATGTTCCAAATTTAAGAGGAGTATACATTCATGTTCTCGAGATATGATGGACTTTAACTTTAAGGAAAGACGCCTGTAACAGGAGAACTGCTCGTCTGCGTGGCATGTCATGCCACCTCCTAGAATGTCATGTACCCCTGATACAATGTTCCAAATTTAAGAGGAGTACGTCATCTCGTTCTCGAGATATGATCGACTTAGTTTCAATGAAAGACGCCTGTAGTAGGAGAACTGTTTGTCCGGCTGGCATGGTATGCCACCTCCAAGAAGATCATATGCCCCTGATACAATGTTCCAAATTTAAGAGGAGTACGTCACCTCGTTCTCGAGATATGATCGACTTAGTTTCAAAGAAAGACGCCTGTAGGAGGAGAACTGTTTGTCCGGCTGGCATAGTATGCCACCTCCAAGAAGGTCATATACCCCTGATAGAATGTTCCAAATATCAGAGGAGTATACATTCTAGTTCTCGAGATATGATGGACTTTAATTTTAAGGAAAGACTCCTGTAACAGGGGAACTTGTGGTCTGCCTGGCATGCCATGCCACCTCCTAGAATGTCATGTACGCCTGATACAATGTTCCAAATTTAAGAGGAGTATACATTCATGTTCTCGAGATATGATGGACTTTAATTTTAAGGAAAGACGCCTGTAACAGGAGAACTGCTCGTCTGCGTGGCATGTCATGCCACCTCCTAGAATGTCATGTACCCCTGATACAATGTTCCAAATTTAAGAGGAGTACGTCATCTCGTTCTCGAGATATGATCGACTTAGTTTCAATGAAAGACGCCTGTAGTAGGAGAACTGTTTGTCCGGCTGGCATGGTATGCCACCTCCAAGAAGATCATATACCCCTGATACAATGTTCCAAATTTAAGAGGAGTACGTCACGTCGTTCTCGAGATATGAACGACTTAGTTTCAAAGAAAGACGCCTGTAGGAGGAGAACTGTTTGTCCGGCTGGCATAGTATGCCACCTCCAAGAAGGTCATATACCCCTGATAGAATGTTCCAAATATCAGAGGAGTATACCTTCTAGTTCCCGAGATATGATGGACTTTAATTTTAAGGAAAGACTCCTGTAACAGGGGAACTTGTGGTCTGCCTGCCATGCCATGCCACCTCCTAGAATGTCATGTACGCCTGATACAATGTTCCAAATTTAAGAGGAGTATACATTCAAGCGAGGAGAACTGTTTGTCCGGCTGGCATAGTATGCCACCTCCAAGAAGGTCATATACCCCTGATAGAATGTTCCAAATATCAGAGGAGTATACATTCTAGTTCCTGAGATATGATGGACTTTAATTTTAAGGAAAGACTCCTGTAACAGGGGAACTTGTGGTCTGCCTGGCATGCCATGCCACCTCCTAGAATGTCATGTACGCCTGATACAATGTTCCAAATTTAAGAGGAGTATACATTCATGTTCTCGAGATATGATGGACTTTAACTTTAAGGAAAGACGCCTGTAACAGGAGAACTGTCTTCATATGTGGTATGTCATGCCACCTCCTAGAATGTCATGTACCCCGTGATACAATGTTCCAAATTTAAGAGGAGTACGTCATCTCGTTCTCGAGATATGATCGACTTAGTTTCAATGAAAGACGCCTGTAGTAGGAGAACTGTTTGTCCGGCTGGCATGGTATGCCACCCAAGAAGATCATATGCCCC